>CABEEJ010008337.1:0-24565 GCA_901482245.1 Timema douglasi
ATAGTATTGTTTTGTTCACGCTAGAAGTGTGCTTTATTAGCAGGGGATTAGTTTGTGTTGTAGGGTCGCCAGCCATCCCATATTTTGCGGGGTTCATCCCAGATAGGGAGTATCAAATGTCGTTCGCATTCCTCAGGCAAAGGTGTTGTGGACGCGAAAAAAAACCCACAGGATTTTCACAAAAATCTTCATAAAATATTGTGGTTTTCCCCCCCTTCTCCACTTCTTACCATCCACCCAATCTAATTACACTAAGTAGAAATGAGGAAATGTAACTGGATTTTCATAGGGAATAGAGTAAGGAGCCATTAATTAGGAAAAAAAAACTTCAGTAAACCCCAGTCAGGATTCAAACCCCGACTTCTCAGATACCAGCAAACGGATGACATTCACCGGAACTAAATTCACAAAACCCCTGAACTTTAAGAGGTACGACTTTAGGTCTTAAACAATTATCTCCAGTGAAGTTATATATTGCGGGGTTAGGTCTTGTGAAGTTTAAGTCTATTGAGGTTAAGTCCAGTCAAGTTTAGGTTTTACAAAGTTAGGTATAGTGAAGTGAGAAGCTATAAATTTAGGTGCAACGAAGCTAGGTCTGATGGTGATCTGGGGCTATCAAAGACAGCAGTGATAATAGAGTGTTGTCAATGTTGACCACGAAAAAAAAAGTATAACCGCTTCTGTAAGAGAAAGTATAACTACCCTCTTTGTCATTTTCCCTGAAAAAGTTAGATGAACCATTTTGTCTTTAATATCAAACAGTTTCTAGATATGAATTTTAACCAAAACCGCTAAAGCTAGTTTTTAGAAAAAGTTTTTTTTATCTCTTTTCACCCATAAGTAGACTATCCATAATTTTAGGGTTATATAAATAATTCCAGAAACCTTCCAATCGGTAAAATGGTTTCGGCTCTATGCCAAGAGACAGACAGACAGACGACATCTATCAAAATATCGAATTAAATAGTTTTGAAAATAACAATACTTCCTCTTTCCGAGGATGGGAAAAAAGTGTTTAATTTTTTTTTTGTTTGCTAAAAGATGTACCAAACGTCCATTCGTAAGAAAAATAAAGGTATTATATGGATTTTTAAATGTCGATGAAAGATTTATCAGTTGTGATAAATTTATTAATCATTTTGGTGACCTGGCGGTCTAGGGGTTCTATGCTGGCGGCCGGGGTTCAATCTTCGGTCCCGGCACAGATTTATCTGATTACCAAACCCTTCCTTCACCTCTGACAAGACATCTTGTTAATGTGAGGAATGCCGGGCCTCCACCGTGGTTCGGATTCCACGTTAAACTGTAGGTCCTCCATTTCATCTCACAATCACCCTACCATTACACATTAGCGTAAGTACGTATAACCCGAACGGGTAGTAAGACGCGGTGCTAATAATAATATTAATCATTTTAAATAACGCCTTTGTACCTCAAAAGTGAGTAAATGTGATTATATGCTTTAACTTTGCAACGCTGATGACTGGGAGATGCGGGTTCCAATCCCGGTCGGATCTATCGAAGGTGTTTTTTTTCTTAAATGGTTTACCACTCTACTTCCATGAAAATGCGGGTATATTACTTCTAAAATTCTTACTTCCTCATCAGAGTAATTATCATATAACCTGAACTAGTAAGACGCGGAAATTAAATGGCAACTTTGTAACGAGTCGTATTTGAACTATTATCATATCTACCTTCATAAACTTTAGCCGCTAATTAGTTAGTATCAACTCCGAATAACTAGATCTTACAGCGTTTCAAGATAGTAAAATAAAACAAAACACTTTTAGCAATAATTACTAAGCAAGTTTTCCAAAACCAAGGTTTGTAAGATGCAATACCAAAATGTAAGAGGAATGTCTTCCTCTTTTTGTTGTAGCGAACGGTAAGATTTTATAACATTATTTATGGGGTAAGCCTTCTTCTCAAGAGCGAGAAGTTTTATCATATCTTCCGCGCTAATTAAAGTTTTTATTAACATCTATATATATACATACAGATCTATTTCCAAAGACATCCTGATACACGCGCACCAACTTCTCTAGCGTTATATTCAACTTTCTGGGTAGGATGGTAGGGATTGGTTGTTTTTGGCCCAAATAAAAAAAATATTGCTTCAGTAGAAATATTGAGTTTAATTTTCTACACGTGATGGTATCAACAGTTGTTGAATATATGTCAATGACGTCCTGGAATTTAAGGACCAACTTTTTTTTATCTTAATTTAAAAAGTTTCTAATCTAATACTGCTATGATCATGACAGATATTCAACCAACTGTTGATATTATCACGTGTAGAAAAATTAAACTAAACTTTTCTACTGGAGAAATATTTAATGTATTTTTTGGCAAATACCATTTTTGCTCTGAAAATTGAAAATACACATACCTTCATTTGCGTTTCCTACATCCCCACCTTAAGGCCCCCTACTTGGAGAGACACATTATTTACCCTCACACTGCGATATTTCTGACAAAAATGGTAGTTTTTTTTTTTAAGTTTTCCAAACCGCTAAAATAATCCTTAATTATCTTATAGTTTTTTGTGGAGATCAAATTTAGTATGGTTTTATTTGTTTGATTGAGGCTATTTCAATTGTTTATAACTATTTAACCTGGTCTTATAAACGCAACATTTCGGGTAAAGCGTAGTTGAAAACGATTGATTTTGCCTTTTCATCATTTACAAAACTCATTTCACCTAAAACACGTGTTTATTAACGCTATCGGGGAGTAATGACACCCTTAGTTGTCCAACACGTTAACTCAATCGGTAACGTGTGTCTATTTACTGTGCTAAGTGTCCCGGGTTCGATTCGAGGCATGGCCGAAAAATTTATCATTGGTCAAATGTAGGTTTTAGCTTTCACAGTGATAAATTCACGGCCAGGGGTTGGGGGTTGTGTCTGGTATAGATTTATGTTAGTATAAGTTGTGTGCTGATGTAATCATTGGGTTCAGAAAGCGCAAGTTAAATAACGTGAAGATTTCTGAGAACCTGCATCGCGTCTTTTGGGTCGTAGCAGGCATCCTCCTCAAGGTGGGGGTGGAGTAAAATACGAATTAGGGTAGTTATTATTTTTTAAATGAATACAAAAATTATATAAACAATAAAACACAAATACCAGCAATACGACAGTAAAGTAATAAAATGTAAATATTTAGCGATTAATAAATGACAGAATTACACATCAATGCTTCTCGAAACAATTTAGAATCATGAACCAAGTTTTAGCTGATATATTCTAGGAAATATTTTTTAGATTCGCTTCTGAGATTAGCTCAATATTTGTATTTATATCAAGCATAGAAAACCATTGACAATTTTCCGATCCATTGTTCATCTCAACCAGGTTTTAATTCTATTCAACGAACTAAAAGATGGCTCAGATGTTGAAGTAACTGGTATCACACACAGAGTAGTTAAAAGCCACTGATTGTTTGGAAACACAGCCGCAGATCTATCAGCTTCCCTCGACGCATCGACGAAGTTCTGTACCGAGAATTACTTCCATAATTTCAACTTTCCGTGAAGTATTTCTATAGTGGATGGAAAAAACCAGATTCGTGTTTTTACTACATCCATTATATCTTAACCTGTAATTAATTTTTTTCTAGCTAGAGGGAATTTAAGCGATTGCTCTGTATTAAGAAAAAACCCGGCAGGGGGACACGCGCCACAGCGCCCCAATCCTGAATACGATACTGCTTATACTTTTGGCGGAAGGTAATTAATTGGCTCCTTTCATTTGGCGTGGAAATGCAGAGCCATGGGAACCAACGGTTATCTCTAAGAATTTTTATCGTTTTGCACTTTTCTTTTCGGAAATGGTTTGTTCAAGAATACAAGCATGTTGATTAAGTTATACTTTTTATATCTCCACCTCCTCGATAATTTAAACAGTTATCAAATATCAATAATTTTGACATTTTTCAATAGAAAACTGCCTGCTTCATAACAAAAAATAAGAAAATGTAACAATTAACAAACATCGAAACATTATCTTTGAAGGGGTGTTGAAAATATTAACATAAAAATTTCACTCGTTCTCGAAAAAACTGATATTTCCAAACTTATGATTTTTCCGTAAGACCTGCCCGGTAGCTAGCGCCATCTACGGTTTCCATGATCCATCTGTTGTTCTTGTTGGCGCGGAAGGATACTTTGGTCGGTTGTGGAGCCACGCCACGCCTTTCACCCTTCCACCCACCATCCCACAAAATAGGTTTTAGACTTGCACTCGACAGGGCCAAGAGCCTAAAGGAATAATTCATTTAAAAAACCGGGACGATTTTTACATTTTAATGCCATCGTATATCTTAAAAAACAATATATTCTGGCCGCCCTAAACCTTACTCACTGTGACTTTTGATTAAAATGTAATAAAAAAAATATCATTTAGAAAAGGATGTATTTTAGTTGCGGCAGACCAGCCCGCCCCCGTCTTAATAAATGAGTATCTTGATGAATGAGCGAGATATGTATGTAGAAAGAAGATAGAAGATACCACGCACATATCCCTAAACCCCTCCCCCTTGCGACGCCAATGTGAACAACACTATATAAAGTCTGTTCATCGTAGCTCTTTACCTGAATGACGGTTCATAAATAATATATTTAGGGTTTGGGTTGTCAACATTTGTAAAAGTTCACTATTCTGTTATAAATGTTATATTTTACATTAAAAAAAGTTTCATCCCACTATTTCATTACTTTTAATCATTTCTTTTTACCCAATCTGGAACAACATTTTAAACATAATTACAAATATTTAATCTTTGTTTTGGAATGTTATCTATAATGTGTGCTATAGTGCATACATTAATACCTGTTAATACAGACATTGTGTTTACTTGAAAAAGAGAAAATATATAATTTTTTTTTGTGATTTTCTGATTATTTTATCGTATTTAGAAATATTTTAACTGAATAAAATACTTTTATCCACTGCGTGGGTGCATCAGTTTAAAGAACTTGTTTCTGTAATGTTCAATCACATGGTTTAAATTCGTCAGTCGCCATTTTGAAGCTATATTCGTTAGACATTTTGTGGAAGTGCTGTTAGTAATAATTTTTTTAAAGTAGAATATAACGATAAATAAGCTTAGTGCCCGACCTCAAATATATATAATATATAAATGACAGATTCCAGCGGTTATCCAACCAAACTAAGGTCGTGAATGTATTATACCTAGTGTAAAGTTTGTTGCCGGAGTTACCTAACTCACTGGACCACTTTAACGATCTTGTAATAGGTCAGCAGAAAAACCCTCTTCAATTATGAATGACGGTCTCAAATGCTGCAACGTCTACACCTTTATTTTATTTTTATTTTAAAAAAACTCCTTTCTTTCCTGTATGTACGCTTTGAGAGTCAAGAATATGTTTAATGCAATGTTACAGGGTTGGCGGCCCATGCTTTAAAATTTTCATGAGCTGTAAAATGGGGGGGAAACACCAAAATAACGACAACAAAACAACATAACGGTTTGTAAGGGATTTCGTTTGTTTTACTGCCCGGTACAAATAAATCCTGATCGAATCCGTCTGGATTTTACGGCCGGCGTCTTTTGTTTCACATTCGTNAAAAAACTAACAAAAACCATGGGCTTGGAACAAGTGATTTAAAATAGTTTACAGATTTATTACAGGTTTAGTTTAACAGATGATTACTAAGGAAGCATTAAAGAAACAGCTTTTCTTAGCTATCATTTAATCCCCGAAGAATAGTATTATTATGCGTTTACAGAAAATGTTCTTGAAACAGATGAGAAAAGTTCTCTAGCATTTTAACTAAAGGTGGGTATGCAAGGAACGCGAGAAAATACCATTTTTTTTTGCATTTTTTATAGCAAAACTTTTTTTTGTTAAAATAAGTAAAATATAGCTCCAGTAGGAACACAGTTTAATTTTCTGCACTATCAACAGTTGTTAAATATTTATGAAGGGTATCCTGGAATTTAATGACAACTTTTTTCTCTTCATTTAAATAGTTTCTCATCTAATGCCGCTACGCTCATGACAAGATATTCAACAACTGTTGATATCACCGTGTGAAGAAAATTAAACTCTATTATTGTACTAAAGCTATATTTGATTTATTTTAACTAAAATGTTTTTCTATAAAAACACTGTAAATATACCATGGTGACCTTTTCTCGCGTTCCCTACGTCCCCACTATCGGGGGGTGGGAGGGTTAGGGGGACTTATTGTATTAAATCTTCAAAAGTACATTTTTAATTAGTATTTGGATCAAACATCGATCACTAACAATCCGAAATTATTTGAATGGTAAAAACGTGTATATATATCCTAAGACAGATTCTAAGCTTAACTACCAGATGTTCAAATTAAATCTAGATTAAACGAAAATGAAATTCCATGTCGAGATTTATGCATTAAAAGAGAAGCGTTCAAATTTTAAGTTTATTGCGAAGGAGAGCGATAAAACCAAATTAACATTGTACCGTAAAATTACATATTAATTTTTTTAGGATTTCTTGGAATTGAGCTGTCATATTATACTTTTCTTATGAAAAGAGCTTCACGAATTATAAAGAGTGAATAAATATAGATTTTAAAAGTAATAAACTCTATAGTGTTAAAGTTTAATATTATATCACTAAGCTTTTCAATTTCTAAAGTTACAATAATATTTTGAACACTGTTGCGAGTATAATAAATCTTGTTTTCACTAAATATGTATCAACTGTGTACCATTTTAGACTGACAGATTACGTGTACGAAATTCTAACAGTACCTTGATTTTCCAAACAGTTTTAAATTCCCTGAATTTTCCATATTTTCCCTGACTGTAGCCACCCTGGATGTAGATAATAATATTTTAAGATAACCTTATATTGAAATATTCCTCCATCACTCAAAGTTGTCATTCTAACGACGCCACTGTGTGTTTTTCCACGCGCAGTCTCATCTATGAATCATGCACGCGCGTATTTTGCAGTTGCTCCACGGAGCCCTTAACCCGTTTGACCCCCGTGGTTTATGACTCTACCCTCCTCATCAGGGAGGCAGGGGGGGGGGGCGCAGAAGCTCCGCCTGCGCCTCGCTGTGTCAGTCTGGGCTGCAATTTAAAACGCAATTTTCTCGCGGTCGTGATGTGGGCGAGAGGGGGATGCAGAGGGGTCGGCCGGGTTCTTCTCAGCAGAGACGTGAGTAATTTGTCTCTTCTGCGAGGTTTCCAGGTTCGCTCCAGAGATGGCGACACCGTGTCCACGAGTTCGAACCACTAAAGTCACCCCAGAACATTTATACCGGCAGATGTAGGAAACGCCGTTTTTATGGCAAAACTTTTTTTGGGGCCTAAATAAACCAACTAGTTCTCCAGTAGAAACACAAGAGTTTAATTTTCTTCACACGGTGACCTCTAACAGTTGTTGAATATCTATAGAGGGTGTTCTGGAATTTAACGACAATTTTTTATCTTCATTTAAAAAGTTTTATCACCAAACGTTAATATGCTCTTGACACACATTCAAGAATTGTTGATATCACCATGCATATAAAACTAAATTCTACGTTTCTATTGGAGCAATATTTTATTTATTTTGACCAAAAAGAATGTTTTGCTATAAATTTGGCATCGCGTCTCTTGATTCCAAACGTCCACCGAAAATCTAAAGCAGAACCTGCTTTCTTGTCGGAGCAAGTTGACCCATGATCACACACAAATAATATACCCAGACACTCAACCTCCAGGTTAAAATGGCTGCGCTCCTTTTTGGCAACTTATAGGGATGGGTTGTGAAATCACAACCTGCTTCTCTGAGGTCACAGTCACGACCTGTTCCTGACAGGCGAAAGGAGCTGTTCCTTTTTGTCACTGGTCCACGGATCAAAACACACGCTGTAACAGGTCCGGAGCAACCTTGTTCCTTTATATCGGAGATATTTTGGAGCAGTCGTACAGTAGAAAGGAAGTTGATGCTTTGTGTTCGTGTCACAGCGCTGAGATCAGGTCCGGAGCAACCTTACTTATCTATTATAGGCCTAATCTTGTGATGGTTTGAGGAGTCACGAATGAGTTTTGAAGGGGAAAGCTTTCGTAGTACAGAACATTATTTCCACAATACAAGCACAGTATGTGATTATTATTATTATTATTAGCACCACGTCTTACTACCCGTTCGGGTTATATGCACTTACGCTAATGTGCAATGGTAGGGTGATTGTGAGATGAAATGGAGGACCTACAGTTTAACGTGGGATCCGAACCACGGTGGAGGCCTGGCATTCCCCACATTCACAAGATGTCTTGTCAGAGGTGAAGGAAGGGTTTGGTAATCAGATAAATCTGTGCCGGGACCGAGGATTGAACCCCGGCCACCAGCATAGACACAGTATGTGATGTATTCTCACAATAAATTGTCACGTTACTGATTGACATTGAAGGGACCCGCTTGGCGGTCAGATGATTTAAGGAAAGGGTCAGCAACCTACGGTCCACTGACTGATTTTATCTAGCCCAAAGAATATTTGGCAAACAAACAATTTGTTCAAAACATGCTCTTAATAACTAGTTACGGCATTGGAAACGTAATATTGAAAAAAAAGTTCAAACTAGCCACACATTTTTTTAAAACCCATATGGCCCGCGATATCAAAAAAGCTGCCAGCCTCTGATCTCTGGCTCCACTCTCGCACTAGACTGTACTGCCGACGACAGGGAGATTATGGTTCGATTCTGGTTGGGTGAACTGAGTGTGATTTTTTTCATAACAGTTTTCAACTTTCATTCCAAACAAATGGGGGTGCACTTCCACTAGAATTAACCATATGCATCCCTAACACATTGGCGTGATTAGTATAAATGCATACAACCCGAACGGGCAGTAGACGCGGTGCTAAAACAAACTAGTCTGGGAGTAGGTACGAATATAGTGACTGTGACAAAAAGGATCAGATGAAATGAACAGGTCCAGTGGTGGAGCAGTAACAGATTGCTCCTGTTCCACTAAAGGAGCAGTTTTTTCCCCATCCCTACAGTTTGAGTCCTTCACCACTAGGATCGCTGCGGTTAGTCCTATCATCACCCAGCAGTGACACTAGCGAAGCCCAGTGTTGAAGGACTGAAGCTGGCAAAAGGAGCGCAGTGAAAACCTCGTAAGGTTGAGTCTGTTTCTTACTTGTTTGTCCCCATGATACATTTCAACGCAAACTTAAAACAGTTTATTAACAACATTTGATTTTCTAGTGGATATACTTTTATTTTAGATCATTATTCCGATGGATCTTTTCAAATTGTAATACTGTGTCGTGGCACAATCCCTATACATCTAAATATACGCTCGACATTAACGGGCTATTTCAAATCACCTCCCAAAAGCCAACGAAGTTGTCTTGATTTCTTCTAGCCGTAGAGCGCATGCGTTGTAAAATGTGCATGAGCAAGGATTTGAGATGGTTGGTTCTCCTGTGCCGATCATCCCGGGCAGAGTAGTTGAAGTAGAGATGAGCTGAACTTTAGTAGAACATCTCGCGCCGGTGAGGCGGAAATCCTGTGATTGGCTTAGAGATCTTCACGTGACCGCGTTTTTGTTCCGCGCTTGTTTTTCGGCGAAAGTGTTACTGTAGTAATATTTTTTTTAAATTTAATTGCGGCGCGTATATTTTGGACCCCTGGCTATTTTCAGTCCCTGCATTAAGTCACTACATACACTTGGGACAACACTGGCCCGTCGTGAAAAGCCAATGTTTCCCATGTAGATGAATACGTTTATAATAAAATAATCAAATAAATAGTACGCGACTCAATCAGTCAAAATTTCTCATATAGTGAAATATAGCCTGGAACATAATTTTCAAAAATAGTTTTTCGGTCTTAAGTAAGTTTTTACTATAATAATCACAAAGAAACACACTTTATTATACATTTTCAAAATAGTTAAACTCATTAAAAAAACAAATTTTGAATAATCAGCCATTTGTAAACGATCCTAAAATAATTTATATTTAAAAAAATAAAATATAGTCCTATTTATCATGAAAAACAATACCCAGTAACCCATTTCAAACTAAGTCTGAAAGGCCATTTTCGAAATATTTCAAATACTTAAATAATTATGTATGTTGATTTTTATTATATATATATCATGAAAAATAGTCTCCAAATACCAATTTTAAACAAAATCTTTAGATATATTTTTAAAACTTTTTAAAATGTTCAAAAATCAGTTATTAATAAACTAATATTAAATACATTTTTTGAAGAAAAGTTCTTTTACATTATAAATAATTGTATACATTTGTTTAACAGGTACCCATTTCGAAACAAATTGTTTAAGCCATTTTTAAGATATTAAAATTAAAAAAGTTATTAGTAAACTACCCTTAATTTAAGGTTAAAGGCCAAATTAAAAAAAAAAGTCCGGGGCTATCAAGTTTAGACAAAATCCATAAAACAGTTTCGGAGCCAGGGACGGACGGACATAGCGCCAAACAAAATTGCAAATCCAATTTTTTTGGATTCGGATGCATATAAAACGTGAAGATTAATCATAATATCGAGGTCGAAAATTGTCACGATTAGAATACTTTCTCTTCTTTATGATAAAGTAAAAATCTCAGTCAAAATAGAGACAAGACCGAAAGGAACTCGATACAATGTAGAGAACAGTTACATGAGCGGGTTCTCTAAGGATGTCTTTTCATATTTGGTTTCCCACTCTCCCTCCACGCCATTACGGACACATTTCCTATTAATTATACCTTACACAATCCTTCCCCAATTGGTGTATATATGTAGATAGCCTGGTTGGGTAGTAATCCAGGATATACACGGGGAGGGGGGTAATTTTTAACTTTTTTAATGTGCGACAAAGGCGTCAGTATCGTTTTGTCTGGTGGCGAGGACAGTCGGGGCGGTTTGAATCCGGCCGGCTCTAAATGGTCGTTTTCTCGTCCTCTCTTCTTGCAAGTTCGGGTATCTTCCTCACCTCTTGTTACTTGTACCCAACCCACCAGGCACGTGTTCGCGACAGTAGCAAGGAGAGGAGGATTTGTGGCCGGGTGTAATCCCGGTAATAACTCGCGTATGTATTGTCTCCTCCCATGATTCATAGCGACAACACACAGAGGAGGCTCGTAAATATAAGTGTTGTCAGCGGAGTGCTCCACATTCATCATGGTCGCAGGCAAACAAGGAGGGAAGGTGATCTTCAAGGGGCAGACCGCAACAGCCGCCGTCTGGGAAGGCGGGAAAATGCTTTTTATATCGGAGGGGAGTTAACGCGCGCTTTCTAAACACACTTCTATACCGGAGGGGAGTTAACGCGCGCTTTCTAAACACACTTCTATACCGGAGGGGAGTTAACACGCGCTTTCTAAACACACTTTTATATCGGAGGGGAGATTAACGCGCGCTTTCTAAACACACTTTTATATCGGAGGGGAGTTAACGTGCGCTTTCTAAGCACACTTTCATATCGGCGGGGAGTTAACGCGCGCTTTCTAAACACACTTTTATATCGAAGGGGAGTTAACGTGCGCTTTCTAAGCACACTTTCAAATCGGAGGGGAGTTAACGCGCGCTTTCTAAACACACTTTCATATCGGAGGGGAGTTAACGTGCGCTTTCTAAGCACACTTTCATATCGGAGGGGAGTTAACGCGCGCTTTCTAAACACACTTTTATATCGGAGGGGAGTTAACGTGCGCTTTCTAAACACACTTTTATATCGGAGGGGAGTTAACGCGCGCTTTCTAAACACACTTTTATATCGGAGGGGAGTTAACCCGCGCTTTCTAAATACATTTTTTTTACAGTCTTACCACCTTCGGTTTACACGCCTGTGTTACTAATCACACCAACGTGTTAAGGATGAAAAAGATCAACATTTAGAGAAAATGTGCTCGTATTTGCGTGGAGGGCGAGTGGAAATCCATTTTTTTTCGGGAAAAACCACTCAGTGCACTCGACCGGTACCCGAACCCCGATCTCCCTATCATCTATAATCCAATCTATTGCGAGGATGACGACTTATACCATGTGTCCACCGAAGCACGTTGACAGGTATCACAAATAAATGTTATCAATTTTTGGCCGCAAATATTTGTTGTTGGCATATTTTGTCTTGGCCCTTCCAATAATTAGAATCGAACTGTACGGATGCGACCAACTTTGAACGTCTCTACAAATACAATATTTCCTTGCCCTCCCCCCCCCTTCCATCCCTTTCCTAAATAAAACACATTCTAAATCACACGCTCTTGAAAGATTTAGTGGAACGAGCGAGCCATTTAGTGCGTAGGGGTGCAAACATTCCAATTATACCTGCCCCCCCATCCAACCAGACACTGGCACATAAATCCCCCGCTCCCTCGGCAAGGGAGGGTTGTTCGACTGATAGATTGCTGAGTCGCACTAAACACCAGTTTGTATTCTGTGCAGTAGATATCATTTTATTTGGGAGAGGCTAGGGAGGGGTCCCTTTTTCCCCCTGCCCTGTGCCGCTACAAGAAGAAAGGGTTGCTGGTTAGGGGATGGAATAAATACAGACGTTATACGTGCGACTCGTAGTAACACAAAATGTTTTGCTAACCCACGGTCGGGAGTAAGGACCGGAATGTTTGGACCCGAGGGTGCTACGAGGGAAAGGACTGAGAAATACCGGATTATTTATTAAGTGGTTTGATATTTTTAATATGGGTTTCACTGAAATGTAGGCAAAAGTTCTGCCCAGTTAAAAAGTTTAAATTTTATGTTTAAATTGTTTGAGAAAAAAAGTATAATTTACATCATAACACCCTATAAAACAATCTAGCATTATCTTAAACATTTTATGTTATGACCCTAACAAAACATGACTTTATTTAATATATTATTATTATTATTAGCACCACGTCTTACTACCCGTTTGGGTTACACGCACTTACGCTAATGTGTAATGGTGGGGTGATTGTGAGATGAAATGGAGGACCTACAGTTTAACGTGGAATCCGAACCAAGGTGGAGGCCTGGCATTCCCCACATTCACAAGATGTCTTGTCAGAGGTGAATGAAGGGTTTGGTAATCAGATAAATCTGTGCCGGGACCGAGGATTGAACCCCGGCCGCCAGCACAGAAGTCTGACACCTTACCCCTAGACCGCCAGGTCACCTTTTATTTAATATAGAAATACTAGATCTAGGTTTCTAACCTTTTGCTTTAAGCGCGCGCATCACATGTCAACCAACTCTGTGATACACCTGAGCCCTGTGTACAAATCTCCATTCTGTCATAACAGGGACATACACTGTAGTTACTAACAAGAGACTTTGTCGCTCTGTCCCCCAACGTCACCGCGGAAAGTTTCGAGCATCTAAACATTCAAATAACGAATGCACTGCACCTATTTCTGGCTTATCTTGGTATTTCTTTTCCCTTTTACTCCCATAATACCTCGCGCGAGCTGAGTTGGGTCTGCTATGATGAACTCTCTTAATCTCACAAGTACAAATTTTCGCGTTAAGCATTGTTGATTTTTTTTTCAAACTTGAAGCTAAATATTAAAACTTTTTAACTAGTCATAAATCTGGTGATAATTTCCGCGTACATTTAGTTTAAAACTATATTAAAAAATATCTAACAGCTTCTTAAACATTGCAGGTATCCGGTGGCCGCATGGTCCAAGGAGTTTCTCTTGCAGTAGGATGGACTGCCGATGACGGGGAAATCGAGGTTTGAATCTCGCTCAATTGTACTCAAGGAGATTTTTTTTTTCAAAATTGTTTTCCACTCTCCCTTCACGCAAATGCGAGTACATTTTCTTGAAATATAACCTTCCGTGATTAGACGCGGTGCTTAAAAATATGTTTCCCTTAAGATAAGCATGGTTTAAGCATAACTCTTGACATTAGAACCGGATTGTTGTTGACGAGGACATCGGATTCTGATTCCTGTCTAGTCTACCTCGGTGGTTTTAGGGAACCCGGTGTTAGTGGGTTCAAACCCAGTCGGAGTAGACATACTTTTCTTGGGAGATAAGAATTCGTAGCACAACCTCCTTCGGAGAGGAAGTAAAGCCGTCGGTCCCATGTAAAAGAACCCTGGAAAGTTTGTGAAAATACTTTTCCCAACAAAATTGGTGGGCCTCACCATCGCTGATAGAAATGACCGTGTCTTTATGTAATCAGTTTATTCAGAAAGCGCACGTTAAATACCGTGAACATAAATAATGATGAGAAAGGTAGAATTTTAGAAGGTAATGTAACTGTACTCTTATTTTTGTGGAGAGAGAGAGGGAGAGAAAGAGTGAGTGAGTAGAAAATCATTTAGGAAAAACCATCTTAAGTGCATCGAACCCCCGATCTTCCCGTCACCAGCAATTCGGTTTTACACTAGCGGGAGGCCTTGGATCATGCGGCTTCAATTTTTTTTAATCGTTAAAAATACCGTGAGAAAGTTCAGTAATGGATAAATGCAATTTTTTTCGTTTCAAATTTATGGCAGTGTGAAGGACATTCATTTGTCCAAAAATGCATCTTGATTTGATAATAATATTATTAATAATAATAATAATAATAATAAAGGTTCAAATAAATGTATGACAATGTGAAGGACAGTCATTTGTCTAAAAGGACACCCAGATATTAAAAAATAAATAAATACAAGTGGCATCACTGCCGTGGTTTAAGGCTATCCCGAGGTGTATGGTTGGGTACTTACTTCTGATTTCCCTTTGGAGACGCAGTTGGCAACATTGCTTGGCTCCAAGCTGAGCGAGTCCCTCTGAAATCAGAGAAGGGGAAATGTTTATTTACTAGACAGAATGAGCATTAAAAAACAACACATGCACACGCTCAGACAGACAGACAGACAGACACATATATTTTGCAAGCAACACATTATCTTTAATTCGCCGCGCTCGGTCGAGTCTATACAATGGAACGAATAAAACATTAAAAGCCTAAAAAAATACAATATTTAAATAAAAAGCCCAATATATATTTTCAAATTCTGGAAATGGCGTGTTCAATTATATTGTAGTGCCAATGTCAATTTCCCTTTTGTTCGAGAACCGTATCCAGTGTTATAAAAAAAAAGGTCAATCGATAAATAAACTCGTCCGACATTTTAGCTCAGTCGGTAGCCTGACTGGGCTAAAGGTCCCGGATTTGATTCTTGGCACGACCAAAAGATTAATCGCTGGTGAAATATGGGTTTCCCCCTTTCACTCACAGTGACGAATTAACGGCCGGTGTTGTCTGTTCTAGATTTAATTAGATTCTCACACCATTGAGCGGGTACATCACATCGTGTCTTGTGGACGTGCGTGTGATGCATGTGTGGTACTTGACGCGGGGTCAGCCTTGCCCGCCTGGCGTTATGCAACTTGTTGTACATGGTCTAAGGCTTAACTCTCGCAGTTGGAATAGACTGATCATGACGGAGCGTTAGAGCTTCAAATCTTGGTCCGACGTACCGAGTTTTTTTTTATCAAAATTGTTTTCGATTCTACACCCACGCAAATTCGGGTGAAGGAAGGGTTTGATAATCAGATAAATCTGTGCCGGGACAGAGGATTGAACCCCGGCCACCAGCATAGAAGTCTGATACCTTACCCCTAGACCGCCAGGTCACCAATTTAATGACTTAAACCGTTATTAAGTTAGTAAATCTATTACGTGAAATTACAAGTCAAAAAGTGTGATTAGTATTTACTTCTGGTGAAAAACATACTCGGATAAGAATATTTAACATAAAATTAATAATGCATCATCAATTGGACTAAACACAAGTTGATGAAAAGTCTAAAAAAATATTTGTTACGCGTTAAAACATGTGTTAGAAAAAAACTACATATATACAATGAAGTAAGAACAAAACAATGTTTTAAGTTCAAATATGTTATGAGGTAGAAAGTATAAAATTTGAGTTTGAAGGTAATCCGCCAAATAAATTAAAATGAAGTGATCGTGTGTTGTTATTAAAAAGATTTTGATATACACGATCTAGTATGGACACAAAGAGGTTTCAATTCCAAAAATTGTTGGGAATTAGAAATTATAGACTTAGAGGTGAAATGGAATAATATAAGTCTTGTCTGTTTCCTTGTCCCATTACGTAATTAGTACATAAGCATATGACCCGAAAGGGTAATGAGACACGATTCAAAAAAATAAATAAGAAAAATGGCCGCTCGCCAACAAAATTACTCATTTCAAACTGTGGCCTCTAATAAAAATGTTCACTTTATTGAAATACTGAAGGCCATAACTGCTGACCTACAGACACCCGATTCGAGGAAGTGTAGGCAAACATCGGTGGCGTAGTTGGCTAACACGCTAGTCTTGTTGAGCCCTACTGCTGAGGACGGGGAGATCGAGGTTCGAATCTCGGTCGGGTGAACTGGGGGTGGTTTTTACTAAATGGTTATTCCATTCTCCCTCCACCCAAATGCGGGTTCACTTCCTCTAATTAAACCTTCCCAATTCCTGATCCATTACCTTAATTAGTACTTGAAGCGTATAACCCGAACGGGTAGTAAGACGCGGTGCTAATAATAATAATAATAATAATAATAATAATAATAATAGGCAAACAGCTACAGTAGGCCTCGTAGGCCGGATATATCACACTGGGGACTGCCGGCTGACTGTACGTCAATGGTTACCAATACGGACACATCCAACTCAAGTATTATAAATAATATATTTTAGTGAAATTCATAGGCACACTACCATATTTTAATCAGTTAAACGTATCACAATTTAATTTAAAGAGTAGGAAATGAGATTGGTTAACTCACCGCTAACACTAAACACCTATTGAATTCTGTCCAAGAAACTTTATGAAAATAACTTGTCAACTAACAGTCTGAAAAAACAGCGGGGGAAAATATATTACAATTGTATTTACATTCTTAGTCCATTTAATTAGTTGTGTAAAGATAAATTTTACAGTAATATAGAAGGAAGTATTATTGGAAGGTTTTGAAAACCTTTTAGATGAACTTTATATTAATGAGAGTATATAAAAGTGTTAACATTGTGTTACGGATGAGAAGCGTGGATTTGTCAGGAAAAACACAAGAGCAAGGTGAATGCGGTTGTAATGTATGTACAGTAGCCCCATGGCTTCTTTGGTGCTGACTGACAGCTCACAGCTGACTTCTGACAGTCAACATTTAGGTATGTATCTAAATTTTGACTGTCAGAAGTGACAGCTGCTAAACACGTGTTTTTGCAGATCATCTGGTTCGGTGTAGGAATACATAATTTGGTCTGGTAACATTTTAAAGCTGTCAGTCAGCACCAAAGAAGCTATGGGGCTACTGTATGTAATGTATGTATGTATGTATGTGTTATGTATGTATGTCTGTAATGTATATGTATTCGTATGTATGTATGTATGTATGTTTGTAATGTATGGTATGTATGGTATGTATGTAATGTATATAATTATGTATGTATGTTATGTGTGTATGTTATGTATGTAATGTAAGTATGTATGTAATGTAAGTATGTATGTAATGTAAAGTATGTATGTAATGTAAAGTATGTATGTATGTATGGTAATGTAAAGTATGTATGTATGTATGGTAATGTGTGTATGTAATGTATATATATATTCGTATGTATTATAATTAATAAATTGAATCGACCTCCATAACGGCTATTTGTGACTTTCAATCAGAAAGTGTGCTTCCTATATAAATGTGAGTTAAGACACCGATCACTTAATGACAGCGTTAAAGTTAGCCAAGACTCCGCTCCAAACGTTGTTTACAATCGTCCCGATGTTTAACTTGGCAAACTGTAGTCTTCTCCTGAAGACTCGACACAGCCAACTTGTTAGTAGTGTTGCTGGTTGCCTCTCCTCCCGTCTAGCGTGCTCGCTGGAGCGGAAGTGATTGTAACAAAATACAACTACTACGGCTTGACTACCAATTAAACAGATTTTCAGAATATTTGTACAGTCGTGTTCGTGAAATCAGGGAGTTACAGGCCAGACAAAAATAACTACTACACGTTCGTGCCATGTCGTGGTCCAAATTGATGAGGCACTATTTTTTTTAAGATCTAGGTGAGCACTATTATTATTATTATTAGCACCGCGTCTTACTACCCGTTCGGGTTATACGCACGTGAGCACTATTAAACAGTATTTTTTTCTAAAACGCAATTTTTTTTCTGTAAAAACACTAGATAGAAAGTAATATTATTGTTTGTTACCCGTTCCTGTGGCCGAATGGCATAAACATCGCTCTCGTGATAAACCGACCTGCTGAAGATGTAGAGATCGGGGTTTGAATACCGGTCGGGTCTATTGGGGGTGTTTTTTCCTAAATGCTATCCTAATCTTTTTCAACGCAAATGTAGGTAGATTATCTCTAAAAAAATTCTTCCTTCCTCATCCCTAGCTCATTATAGTAATTATCATATAACCTGAACAGCTAATAAGACACGGTGATAAAAAAAAAAATGATAGTTCATTGAATTGACACAAACAAAATGTGCATTACATTATATTTTAGTTTGAAAAAAATCCACCATATCTCAATATCCATTCAAGTTAAACGTGGGCGCGCGGACCAAGTGTCAGGTTCGTCTAGTCTGGTTTGCCGGTGACGGAGATGTCAGGGTTGAAATCTCGGTTGGGTTTACAGAGGCCGGTTATTCCTAAATGGTTTCCTACTCTCTCTACCCCCCTTTCTCTCTCCCTCCAAGCAAATGTTGTTACCTAAAAATGATACTTCTCTCACCTCTACTCCATTGGCGTAGTTAATATATTTGGGGCCCAACACCTTAGCTCTGTGGGTTTGCGTATCTGCCTACCAAGCTAGGGGTATCGAGTTCGATTCCTGGCTTGGCCGAGAAATGTATCATTGGTGAAATTGAGGTGTAGTCTTCCACATTGATGGATTAATTGCCGGGGGTAGGGGGCTGGATGTTGTGTCTGGTCTAGGTTTTAGTTTATAAGTCATGTACTGTTACCAGTCATTTCAAAATATGCACGTTAAATACCTGAAACTATATATATATACATATGAGGATAACCCGAAGAGGAAGTGATAACGGATGAATTATTTTAAAAATTGCCTGTTAATATAAAATTGCTCACATTTAAGATCTAAAATTAGAAAAAATTATAATTTTACTTTTTAGGGAAAATTCACTTGGCTTTTGAATTTATTTGAGGAGTAAAAAAAAAACTAAGGGCTATATTAACCTTAGGTCTATATTCAATGCATGAGATGTGATTTCTAAGTGGTGTACCAACTTACGGAAAATTCGAGTTTATGAAGACAACTGTATATTTGTTCTCGACTTAAGAAGAAAACGGTTGTTTGCTGTGACGACGACTGTACATCTGTGTTTCGAACTAAACCGAGACGGAAACACTTCACCAGTTCAAACATTGACAAGGTGTTAATTAGCATTTATATCGCGGCGCTGATGCGGATAGGATGTTTCTGCCAACTGTTAACAAGTAGTCAAGTCAGTTTAACATAGTTACAGCTCGATAAATTAGCCAGCAAACACGCGCACATTAAATGAAATTAACTACAGTAAATAAACCAAGACTTCTGGAGTGAAACAAACCGAAATAAGTACTTAAAAAATAACACCTTCATGGTACAGTCCAATCTTCGTAGGAAGGGCCTTTAAATAATACAAACTTTGTTTTGTTTACAACATTGATAACATCATTCAAAGTTGACAACTGCGGATAATAATTCTTGACGTATGAATGTGTGAATCCAGTATTTTTCTAACACCCGCTTAGGTGGTCGAGTGGTATGATGAGGCTCCAATCTCGCAATAGGCCGGACTACCGACGGCGGTGAGATGTAGGGGTTCGAATCCCTAGTATGGTTTTTATAAGTAGTTTTTCCACTCTACCTTGATACAAATGCGGGTACACTTCCTTCTACTTCAATCTTACTCCTCCCTAAACACATTTGCATGATTAGTAAACATGCGTAAAACCCGAAAGGGTAGCGAGATGTCCTTTAAAAACTTAAGTGAAAGTCTAATCAGGTGCTTATGATGCACATTTGACTGTACCCGCTCATTCCTCAAGGTCAAACAAAATAAAACACGCGGTTTCAAAGAAATTTCCGGGGAATCCATGTTCTTTGTGCCGTTCTTACTCTTACAGCGAGAAAATCTAGATCGGAATCTACCCGCCTCGGTGGCTTAGTTAGCTAACGCGATAGTCGTGTTGAGCTCGGCGGGTTTTTTTCCTATATAGTTTTCCACTCTTCTTCCACGCAAATGCGGGTTCACTTCCTCTAAACTCAACCTTCCCACTTCCTAATCCATTAGCGTAATTAATACTTAAGCTTATAACCCGAACGGGTAGTAAGACCCGGTGCTAAATAAATAAATAAAAATCTAGATCGGAATCTTAAGCTCAAAGCGTGGGATCACGTCATTATCTTAAAAACTGGAAGTAAAATCAAGTTTATTCCACTTGCACGAGTGGGCACGTGGACTAGGGCGCCGGTTTCGCCTGGTCTGGCAGTGACGGGAGGAGGTCGAGGTATGAATCCCAGATGAGTTTACCGAGATGTTTCCCCAACCCCCACTCCTCGCAAACGCGAGTATATTTCTTCTGTATTCTACCTTGTTCATCCCAAACCCGCGAGTGAAAATTTGCGGGTGGATCGGACGTCAATAATAACCGAGATAACAATGTTTTATTCTAATGTGGGTGCACTTCCTCTAGTGTAACCTCATCTAATTAAGCCGTCAAAGATTCTTGGTGAAAACGCGTGATAGTTAAAAAGTACATATCAATATCTAGGTCTTAATTATAAGGATAAAACAACAAAACCCACATCGGTGGTAGAACCGTCTAAGATGTCAGTCTCACAATGCACTGGACTGCCGATAACGGGACGATTGGGTTCGAATCCTTGTCAGGTGTAATTAGGGTGGGTTTTCCTAAATGTGTTTACACTGTACACTAGCCCCATGGCTTCTTTGGTGCTGATTGACAGCTCACAGCTGACAGCTGTAGGCTTTGAAAAGTTACCAGACCAAATTATGTATCCCTACGGCAAACCATATGATCTGCAAAAACATGTATTTAGCAGCTGTCACTTCTGACAGTAAAAATTTAGGTACATACCTAAATGTTGACTGTCAGAAGTCAGCTGTTAGCTGTCAGTCAGCACCAAAGAAGCCATGGGGCTAATGTACCTCTACGAAAATGCGGGTACACTTAATTCAAACGGTACCTTCCTCATTCCTAGCGAAGTTATTAAATATTATACGGTATGATAACACGAGACGCTAAAAAAACTATCAAACAAATAAAAGAAAGAAAGTATAAATAATTTATAGTAGACACAAAGTTTAGATGGCGTTTGTCACGTTTTTCCACAAAGTTAACATCGCATTTAATAAACAATTGGCAACGCTTAGGCGCTCTGGTGTGTTTACCCGGCAAACAAGAGCATAAAACGCTGCAACAGTTTTTGCAACTAATTGCTTCCGAAGTCAAATAAATTACACGGTTAAAAAGTCATTACATTTGACGAGATATTAAAAAAAAAGTGCACAAATTACTTGGTTAGGCCTTTTACAACTAAACTGTAAATGAACTAATGGAAAAATTGCTGACAATTAATAAAACATATTAAAAAACAATGGTTGGAATTATTTTATGTCTGTGAACAGAGCCAGAATAATATAAAGTGGATACAAATATATATATATAAGTGAATATTTCTGAAATGTATTATCTTGTAAAGTTTAGATTTAAGTAAAATACATATAGTTATTAAAATTGATGTCAAGTGGTCAATTATTAAGTAAAACAATTTAAAAAAACAAACACACTATTTGATTAACTCCATTCCTTAAACACGGTATTGTCTGGAAAACCATTGGGAAGACCTAGACGCAGATGGGGGGAAGGGGGGTGTTTAACATTATAATGGACCTAAACGAGGTACGGTGTAAAGAGGGGGACTAGATATAACTATCTCAATATAAGGATACGGTTTAAAATTATGAGCAATTACATTAATTAAAAATGGATTCACAATGTTAATGAAGGTATACATAGAGTTTTAATAATTACAAATTGTTGTACTACCTATATGAATCTGAGATGGAATAAAAATCGTTAATTTATTTTAATGTTTATCTAAAGAAGAGTATTTTGAAAAATATAAGGTGGGAGTGTAGGGGACGCGAGAAAAGGTAAGCGTTGTTTTTTTTGCAGTTTTTATAACAAAACTTTTTTTTTTGCCAAAATAAAAATATTGCTCCAGTAAAATTAAGTTTAGTTTTCTTAACATGACGATATCAACAGTTGATGAAAATGTCACGAGTGTAGTGGTATTGGACTAGAAACTTTTTTTTTTTAAATTTTAGGACACCCTTGACAGATATTCAACAACTGTTTCACCTCGTGAAGAAAATTAAACTCTTTGTTGTTACTGGAGTCATTTTAATTATTTTGACGAAAAAAAATAGTTTTTTATATAAAATAATACAAAAACACAGTTCTTTTATTGCATTCCCTACACCCCCGTCCTTTAATTGACAATATTATATTAACCGCCATCTATTTTACATAATTAGTGAGGGACTAATTAATAAATAATGTGTACCCCCTTCTCTCCTCCCCAAAGTTGGAAAGTTAGGCACGTCTGTGACCTAAAGAGGTGCTCAGATGAACCAATTAGTATGTCCCTGCAATCCCCCCCTTCACCCGCCCATCACCCCCAGAGCGAGAGACCCGCGCTAATTTATTGTGAAACTGTCCCGTGCGAGTTAGTTTCTGGAAGTACCTTCACGTTAAAGTCCCCGTCCACCGGGTAAGATAAAAGACCAATCTTTCTATAATTATCTCCTAGCAAATAACCTCAACCTTCAGGCTGTCAACCCTTCCCCTAAGGGATGAGGGTAAATACCCCGAAACTTTCTCACCCCCCACCGATGAAATAAACCAACCCGGCTCGACCCGACCCCGACCCGCGAAGTTATAACGGTCGACCTACCATCCCCCCCTCCCCCTTCCACGCTAAAGTTGTGACCTACTGCAACGTTGCCCCATAAGTCCCCTCGCAGGGGGGCGGGAGGGGGTAATTTCCAGCCCCTATTCTGCCCGACTGCCGGGAGTATTTAAGAGCCTAGGACGAGGTCGTGGCGGAGGTGTTTCAGCCTTGCACTCAACGTTTGATACGCGGGGACACAAAGTGTTCAAGTCCACGAGATTATTTATGAATCTGCGAACTATATTTTATTTAAAAAAAAAGTTCCGTCGTTTAAAACTTCATCTTAAATTCAAATAGTTAAGGCTATTATATTTTTAAAAATTATATTTGTTTATTTGTCTGGACACGGGAATTAAACCCAGGACCTTTGGCTTAGTACGCCAATGCTCTGACCACTGAGCTGTCCAGGTTTCAATTTTCAGGATATGATATCTAGATGTGAGTAAATCCTCTCTAAAACAAATATAGCTTTAGCTATTTGATTCTTAAACATGCAATCCCTTACAATTATAATAATTGTACAAGTGGCGGCAATAAGCCAAGTAAAGTCCATTCACCGTACGAATTGTTTTCTGAGAGGCCTTTTTCCCTACCAGAAATCTAATATATAGTAGGATATTGGTAGTAAAAAAGACCTTTCATAGAGTAGTTCCTACCGTGAATGGAGTATACAGAGTTGAAGGTGGCTGCGTCATCTGATAGCTCGTGATCGTGATAAAACACATTATTAGCCGATGATTTCCACACGTCCATCATAGACTCTGTCTTAAAATATGAGTGAAGAATGACCCTGGGCACGGGACGATTCCTGGACAGCTCAGTGGCTAGATCGTTGGCGTACTAAGATAAAGGTCCCGGGTTCGTCCTAAATTGCCTAAGCGTGGTCCTAGATTAATGATTAATCGCGAGCTAACCAGTTATAGTATAAGGACATTATTATGGAAAGTTGATGTGAAACCAAAAGATATGTGAAATGGTATTGGTTCTTAAGCTATTTTTTTTTGTGTGCTAAAGTATAAAACAAAATCAATAACAGAAGCGAACTACTAGCAGTGTTAGTGAATGTTAGAGAAATTTGTATTCAAGTGTCCGGGGTTCTATCCTTCGTCAAACGATAGTTTTTTTTCTTTCGCGTGTGGGTGGTTCTAATGTTAATGTTCTTAAACGAGTGAGTTGCGCGGTTGTAACATTAAGGGGTCGCTACACCGAAGAGATTTATACGAGTGCGTTTCTCTATTTAGTGGCGACGTGCCGAGAGCAAATAGTCTTACATGAAGGTCTAGTGAACATAAACATTAATTCAAAGAAACAATCCTACAAGGCCTTCACGCCTCCTGTTCCTCGAACTCTCGTGCCTCGACAGGCACGTGACAATGGGAGACACCACAGGATTGGGAACACACTGTCGTCACGTCACGTGAGCTCATGTGACCTCACACAGAAATATATGACGTGACGTGCTGTACATACTCACACTATAGTCACGTCATGTCACTCAGCATGCGCTCTCGTTTCGTTTTCAGTAATACGTTTCTTATCTAAAGTTCTTCATTCTTGGACTAACCATGGAGGGAAGTGGATCAAGCAGTTCATCTGAGTTT
>CABEEJ010008339.1:0-24549 GCA_901482245.1 Timema douglasi
CTCACTGTAAAACATTGTGTATTTTCTTTTATTATATTATTATGCCCGTGCGAAGCCGGGTTGGGCTGCTAGTATATAATAAATATCGGTATATACATTGAAGTTTATTGTTTGCTGAACTTAAATTGCAATAATTTAGTAATTATGGTACAAATCACCAATAAAAGTGTCTGACACAAACACAACACTTAAAAAACCCCACTATAACTGGAATTAAATTATACAGCTTATAGTATAACTTAAGTCATTCAGTGAGTTGGTGAGAGTAATGTAGGTTTATATTTAAATCTTAATCTTCGATTCATTTCAGGGAATGGAGGCCCAGGTGGACGCAGGGAGGGCGAAGGCCATCGGTCTGTCCAACTTCAACGCTCGCCAGATCAAACGCATCTGGAGCTCTGCTCGTATCAAGCCCGCCAACCTTCAGGTGGAGTTGAACGTGTACTTTCAACAGAGGGAGTTGACGGCGTTCTGTAAAGCCCTCGACATCACAGTGTGCGCTTACGCTCCAATAGGATCTCCAGGGCTACCTGAAGTATTTAAAAAAATGCGACAAAATGAATCGTAAGCTATATCGTTTTGTTACTTCCCGATCCCCTCATTCCGCACCCATGATCTATATGTCAATATGTCAGGATAGCCTATAAAATGGTGGGGATTGTTGGGTAGTAGCGGTTAAAATTATCAAACTCGTTGTGTTGGTGGATTTTTTTATAGACTAAATTACCTAATGTGATGTAGATAGTTAAATGGTAAAGTACCACAAAAGTTATAGCCCAAGTCAGTCAGTCTGGCAAACAGTCATTGAATACATCCCTAATACTGAACCACTCCACATCATCCTGGAAAAGAACTACGTAAGTCCTACCTCCTTGTTTTAACCATTAAAAACCTCTTAACACTATCCAGAGGTTCTCAGAAAATCAAACCTCCATTTCCTCTTTTCGCACTTATGTATATCTGTAAAAATGTGTCCTGCTCGCTGATATTTTACTAAATGTAATTTACTGGTATGTAACTATAGACAACTGAAGCTGACTTCACTGTGTACACTCATTGTAGACTGTTCTCAATAACTTGGATGACTCAGGCTTTACAAGGTGAGTGTTTACACTATAGGGAATGTCACGCTCATGTGTACTCATAATGACCACCACGATGCTTGTCGAGAATATTTTGAGCGCGGTATTTTGATCTAGCCCGAATGGAGCGCTAGTGTAAACATGACATGCGCAGTATAGTCCCAAGCTCCGGTTTGTTTTCAACCCGTCGAACAAACATGGACCCCATGGACGAAAAATTGACAGAACTTGCGCGTAACCAAACCTTAAACATACAACTTGGCAAACAAATTTTATAGCAGTTATATTGGGGGTGGTGGGGAGGGGGAGGTATAGAAGGAAATAGGACAGACTTTAAACAAAACGGTTAAGTTTCAACGTTTATTTTACTATCTTAAAAAATACAATAATTTTAAACTTACAAATTTAAATCATATTGTGTTGCCAGGGAACGGAGCCTGCTTCTGATATGAAGAATCTTTAAAATATTTCTCGTCTCAGTGTGAATACCTCGGGGCATCTCATGAGCGTGAGCATGGCGAGAGTGTGAGCGTGAGCGTCCCCATAGTGTGAAACATGCTTTAAGGGGAATATATTTCTTTTATCAAATAAAGTTCAATAAAGGAAGCTTTGCGTTAATTTTGTTAAGTGACAGATCATGGGCTAACAGAAAAAAAGAACCTTGGTGGAACTTTACATCAAGGGGGGTATTTATGATTTAATTTTTCTGTAGTGGTTCGTGAATTGTTGCCAGCGTCAAGACAGTCTTGACTAAACACACTATTTGTTAGAGCAACAATACACATAATAATGTTTATCTATTGGCCGAGAGTAGCGAGGTCCTCTTTTAACTTTAATACTTTGAATTTAATATTTCTGTCTGTCCTGCCGAATGTTTGTTCCGCGATAACTGTCAAATGCGTGGAAATTTTGACGAAATTTGATAGGTACATTCTTTAAAGCCAGGCAGAATGATACATGTATATGGTTTTCAGAACCGGATATCCATATCAAATTGGTGGCCACTCAAAAATCCTTTGTTCCGTGATAACTGCCAAAAGGGTAGCACAATTTTAACGGGATTTGGCCAGGATATTCTTTGAACCTATACCAAAAGACGTAAATACATAGTTTGTTTCAATATGGTGGCTGCTCAAAAGTTTTTCATTTAATAACTCAGCTCAATTGATTTTAATTTAAAATTCTAAGCACTCGATCGCATAATTAGGGCATATTTTTTTAACTTTGACCTATATTGGAAGACTGATGTCTCAAACTGCGTAAACAGTGGTTATCCTATATTAATATAATGCAATAATGCACTGTTGAGTATAATAGACCTATTCATTTGTGTTCTGTCTAATTTGCTTACCAAAAATATCCATTTCAAATCCAAGGAGAAATTATAGGAGATATTTCAACTTGAACTCCAAAGAGAAATATTAAGACTGTAGTAACGATAAGAATATTTAGGGGGTGTGGTTTACTATTAACAGAACTACTAACTCATTTATGTATGTTTATTAATTATAAAGGAAAGTTTTGACAGTAAATGAGAAGAAACAATTTACTAGAACAGTCTCGTCAAGTATTGATTTACATAGCAACAATTCATGAACCACCAATGTTTTTCTTATTAAAGTTAAATTACCTTAAATCGTTTTTGTTACGTAGTTTGATAACGAGTCCTCTGAGTGATCCAGTGGTAGTGAATATTGCTAAGAAACACAATAAGACACCCGCCCAAGTTCTTATCAGGTGGATCATACAGAGAGGAATAGTTGCTATTCCTAAGAGTAAGACGCCCAGCCGGATCAAGGAGAACCTCCAGGTAAATACGTTACATACATACCTATCCACGTCGATCCTTTACAGGGTAGGCAAGAAACTGTACTTAGAGTTCAATCCTTGCATAATCCCTTCCCCATCAACAACATACATACACTGATTCATCCATGCTCTTTTATTCTAAAAAAACCCATTAATGTTTCTCTTTTTCACACATTTATCTACACCATCTAACCACGTCTTA
This sequence comes from Timema douglasi, assembly GCA_901482245.1. Classification (NCBI taxonomy): domain Eukaryota; kingdom Metazoa; phylum Arthropoda; class Insecta; order Phasmatodea; family Timematidae; genus Timema; species Timema douglasi. Next base: position 3,094 of record CABEEJ010008339.1, read on the forward strand.
CATGGCCTACCCCTTATTTTTGATCCACACACTCTACCTTCATATATTTGCTTCGTCTCTTGATCCACACTAATACTCTCAACACGCCCAAACCAACGTAAGAAGCTTCTTTCACAGTGACTTAATGGATTCCCTTTCAAACCGCACTCCTATAACCCCCATTCATTACTAACTCTGTCCATACGAGTTTTTCCACATACATTTCTTAGAAATAAATAGAATACATTAAACATAGTTAATTTACACCCTGTGGCTGGGGAAACTAGAATACACTCTCAGTAGTATCTGCTAAATTGTCATAAAAGGCTACTCAGAGAGACAAGAAATGAGCAGTAGCTTTTTCAGTACTGGATACACAGGTGGAGGTCGGTAGACCGGTATAACTACATATACCAGATAGTTATTCTTCGTCTCAGACTATTTTAATAGTTATTATCTACTCATATTTAGTTACCGTACAATTACAATTATTATTATTAGTATATACTTTGGTTTGTTGTGTCAAGACAGTGCGTGGGAGGACGGAGTACCAAATAAAAAATTAAGTGAAGATAGGGAGTCCCCTATCACCACTACTATTTGTAGTGGTAATGGAAATGGTCATGAATAAAGGGTTAGGAAAATTCGGGAAGGAAATAATGAAAGCCATAATGTTTGCTGATAATTTGATGGAATTAGGGGAGAAGGAATAGAAAGTACAATAACAGATATAGGAAGAGAATGAGGAAGGGAAAGTGGAATTAAATTTAGCACGGCAAAGTGTGAAGTGATGGTAGTAACAAGGAAGAGGTTAAGGCCTAGTAAAGTTATAAAGTTGGATAAAGTAGATCTGAGAAAAGTAGAGAATGTAAATTTTCTTAGAAACGTAGTTACGGCGAAATAAGAAATTAGAGAGGATCTAATTAGAAAAGGACAGCAGGTAGAATGTTATTCTGTAGGTGTGTAAGAGACCTGCTATGGTGAAGAAAAATGCTCTTAATGTGTAAGGAAGTGTTTTACAGGACATGGACATTGACATTGAATGTAAGATATACTAGGAAAGTGGAGACCCTACGAATGAAGTTTGTGAGGAAAATGTTAGCTGTTACGAGGAGAAATAAGCTAAGAATGAAGTTATTTGGGAAGGAGTGAGGGTACAGGGAGTACATGAGATACTAGAGGAAGTAAGACTGAGATGGGAGAGTTATGTAATGAGGATGGAGGAGGATCCCAGGGAAAGGGTAAGAATGGATACAATTAAAGGAGGAAGAATGGTGGAAGGAAAGAGGAAGATGGAGACATTTTACTAAACTGACACAGGCTGGAAACAGTTGATGAGTATGATGATGACGATGATAATATTTTGTACTTACTTATTTTAACACTAACCAAAACATTTATTATAAATGCCATTAAATTAGTTGACAGTTTTGTTACATCTCTACAAATAAATGCATATATAAATAATGTTTGTTTTATATTTCATAGGTTTTTGACTTTGAACTTGATGAAAGTGATATGGATGAACTTTACAAACTGGATAAAGGACCAAGTAGTCGCATATTTAGCTTTAAATGGTAAGTATTTAAACCAGTCTATAATTTTGCTTATAATTTAACTTCATTAAAACTAGTTTGGTGTACACATTAATAAAAGTACTTTAAAAAAATTACAGTACAGCATTTTAAATTGGGTAAAAACTATGTGAGCACCACTTTAAAATCGTGCCAGAATTATGCAAGCATTTAACACCATTTTCACTACATTTTAAGAATAAAAAAAGAACAACAAAGTTTGAGAAGTCAACTTATTTAATACAAATGAAAGTTTTAAATTACTATAAATTATTTTAAGATTTCTTTAAAAACAAGTGACATAGTAAATGCATACATTATTAATAAGTTTTAATTTATTTTGTCCAAATATACAGTCATTATATAAACCTTATTGTTCTCTTTTCAGGACAATGAATCACCCAGAATTTGCTTATAATGAACCATACTAATGATTATACATCAAAACAAACTTAATTATTTAAGAATACAGTTTATCAATAAAGTTGAATATATAATATGACTTCATATTGTTATACTTGCGTTCAACATTTGTATAATAGTTGTTTATTTATCAAACACTCTTTAGTTTAGAAGCTTTACAATAAATATATTAAGTTATTTCACAAATTATCTGGGAAAAATAAATTAAAAAAGGTTCAAATCTTGCACTTTAATAAATACATCCATAACCTTTCCAATCCTATCACATGAGAAGCATATTGGATTTAATTACCTATATGGGTTTAAAAATAAATATATAGATGTCTCATGTATATTAAAATTAAAGTATTTGATTATTTCATATATTATACCGAGTTATTTCATAAATTAACTGAGCGTTTTGATTTGGAGCGTGAAATAATATTGATATTTTAAAGAATAACTATTATTATACCTCCAACTTAAGACTTAAAATAATTGATTATTATAAATACCCGCCTCGGTGGCGTAGTTGGCTAACGCGCTGCTTGTCGTGTTGAGCTCGACCGCTGAGGACGGGGAGATCAAGGTTCGAATCTTGGTCGGGTGAACTGGGGGGGGGNGTTCGAATCTTGGTCGGGTGAACTGGGGGGGGGGGTGGGGTTACTAAATGGTTTTCCACTCTCCCTCCACGCAAATGCGGGTTCACTTCCTCTAATTCAACCTTTCAAATTCCTAATCCATTAGCGTAATTAGTACTTAAAGCGTATAACCCGAACGGGTAGTAAGACGCGGTGCTAAATATTATATATAAATAACACTTTTTCTAATATTGGAAAATAATACTTATTATATTATTTGAATGGGATTTGATTCGAAAATCTTCCACTAATAAATACTATGGGCTCTTTGAATTCAATTCACATAAAAAATTAACATAATAAACATAATAAAACAATTAACATAATAAAATAATCAATTTTAATTTGATATAAAAATATTTTATTATAAATCTCTTTGAGTTAGTAAGCAACGAGTATTATTTGATTCGAAATTGAAAATATTGGATACTCATAGTCTTTGAAACGTAACGTATAAGCTACTAGACCCTTCTCCTTCCTCTCCGCCCCCCGCATTATTATTTTCAACATACATATTAAAGAATCATCATAGACTCTACCATAACATATGAGTGACTATCGACATTTTTATGAGGAATAAATTAAATTTTCAAAATAAAACATAGCCTATGCTACTCGCTGATAATGTAGCTTTATATTGGCGAAAGAATTTTTAAAATCGATCCTGTAGTTTTTGAGTTTATCCATTACAAACAAAAAAACAAAAAATTAAATCTTTCCTCTTTATAATATTAGTGTAGACTTACTATTAAATTATCCAAGTTTATAAGGTTTATGTCCCCCTTATAGACTATTTAAAACCTTTTTTAAGACCAGACCAAGAATTAAAAATCATCTGGAGAGAAATATATACATACATACTTGCATACATACACCATTAGACTTATTAATATAGATTTATTTTCTTCAGAATTAATAGCAATCCCCTCCTAACTCAACCCTCTCCAGCTTTTGAAATTTATAATCAGGTGTGTGTTTTACAGTCATAGAAGCAAAGAGTATACAAAGTTAATTGACTATAGCCCTGGTTTTGGTTGGAAGAACAGTAGAGAAAAATCAAACATATTTCTTTGCGGCCAACATTGATAATATTTTAGTATATTATTTATATTATTTTATAGGTATTGGTAATATTTATAAAAAGTGATAGCCTTAAATAATATAACTGGATCTATGAATATATTAAAATTATTTTAGTTACTTTAGTGACTAACCTTTACTGTTCTTACCAAAATTATACTATTCATTATCTTCTAATTCCAACAACTTAGTGTTGAAAAAATGTATTTTGTGGTATTTATGCATTTATAAAATATCAAGTGTGTCCCTTCACTACTATTAATTTGTGTAATAGTACTGGAAATGGTCATGAACAAAGTGGCAGGAAAACTCGGGGAGGAAAGAATGAAAGCTATGATGTTTGCTGATGATTTGATGGCCTTAGGGGAGAAGGAATAGGAAGTACAGGAACAGATATAGGAAGGGAATGAGAAAGGGAAAGAATGTGGAGTGAAATTTAGCACGGCAAAATGTGAAGGGATGGCAATGACAAATAAGAGATAAGGCCTAATAAAGCTTTAAGGTTGGATGGAGTGGCGCTGAGAAAAGTACAGAACATATAATATATTGGAAACGTGATTGGGGATAAAGATGGTAGTAGAGAGGATCTGATGAGAAGAGGACAGCAGGGAGAGTTGTTCTATAGGTGTGTAAGAGACCCGCTATGGAGAAGAAAAGTTCCCTCGAAGTGTAAGAAAGTGTTGTACACATCATACTTTGTTCCTCTTATCACATATGCAGCAGAAACATAGACATTGAATGTAAGATATACTAGGAAAATGTGGGCCATGGGAATGAAGTTTGTAAATAACATATTAGCTGTCATGTGTAGAAACAAGATTAGGAATGAAGTTATTCGGGAAAGATTGGGGGTACAGGGAATACAGGAGATAGTAGAGGAAGCAATACTGAGATGGTATGGACATGTAATGAGGATGGAAAAAGAGAGGATTCCAAAGAAATTGTTGGAAATTAAGTATGTGGGAAAAATACCTCAAGGGAGGCCAAGAAAAAGATGGGATAGCAGATAACATAAAGTGTGCAAATGAGAGGAGAAGAATGGAAGCAATTAAAGGTGGAAGAATGGTGAAAGGATAGAGGAAGATATAGGTATTTTACTAAACTGTCCCAGCCACAGGCTGTAAATATTTGATGATAATGATGATGATGAGTATTTAAAAATATACTTATTAACATAAATGGATAAAAAGTAAAGAAACAGCAAAAAAAAAAAATCAAATAAAAAAATACCAAATAATAACCTAAAAATGTTTCCATAGGTTACGGAACAGAATCTGTATCCATATGAGCATTGTTTGGGGCGGGCCAAAATAAATATAACCATACAAATTCAGTCCCTGTTTATCAATAAAACACATTTTATTCGCCTTAGATTTTCTTACTAGATTTTTTGAAAATATTGTTTCGATTATCTTGAGTTTTATATTAGTGGGGGTCGTACCAACGATGTTTTACTGTATTTTATTTTGGTACCCACTCTTCTTCCTCATAATAGTTCACTCTTTAGCTCAGATGGTAGTACGTCTTCCTTTGGCGCTACATTTAAGTGTAAACCAAGTGTACGCATATAATACAAAACCTGCGTTTGCATTTTTTTCCAGAATTACATCACATATTGTACTACATTTTAACTCTAGTTCACAAAAAGCTTAGCTATAGGAGACTGCACTAAGCGTGTGAGCTATGGACAAAAATTAGATTATTTTGAAAGTAGGTTTTACTAATTTTATAAATATAAATTCTAATGATCCCTACAGTAGAGCCCATCCGATCTGTCTGCAGATTAATTGAAACCCACTTCAGTGGCGTAGTTAGCTAACGCGCTAGTTTCATGTTGAGCTAGACTGCCTAGGATGGATTGAGGTTCGAATCTTGCTTGGGTGAACTGGGGGTGGTTTTCCTAAATGGTTTTATACTCTCCCTATATGCAAATGCGGGTTCACTTTATATGTGTTCAACCTTCCCAATTCTTAAACCATTAGCGTAATTAGTACTTAGGTGTATAGCTCAAATGGGCAGTAAGACGTGGCAATAAATAATCTTTTTTTTTTTATGAAAACAAGTTTCAAAGGTTAATTTATAGGGAATTATTTATAACCGTTTTAATAGAGAATGGAGAAATCTTAGTAGCTAAACCATTCTCAGTGCCCTCTATCGGATTCAAACCCATGGCCTTCCAGTTTAGGAGTGTAAATCACTATATCAATTCATTAGATTTTATAAATTAAACATAGAATTAATTAGGATGACGAGGGGAGTGGTATCCGCCTTTAGAATAACATTTTACTTGTTTGCCTTTACTAAATAGGTCGATATTTAAATACCTGATGGGTGTATTTGGGATTATTTTCCAACTGGAGCATTCTCTCTCCTCACGCTAATGTGGATGAATTTAAACTAATATATCTCATCACTAGCTATTAGCTTAAATCGTTTAAAACTCTTGTATTTAACGTAATAATAATAATATTTTTTATTATTATTGTATAATAGTCAGCCACAATTTTTAAAATCTCCACCCCTAAATAACCCTAATCTGTGGTTCTAGAATCCCGCACGTTACCACTTAAACATGAAGGTATAGCAAAAAATAACAACGCATTAAAATACTATAGCATTTAATTGTATATTTCACTTACATTAATAAATACATAAGTAATACTACAAACATATTAAGTTAAACTTATATTAATTTAAGTCATATTTAGTTGTTTTTTACTTCTTGTATTATTTTATAATTTTATGTAAATTATTTGTTGCGCTGAAGAATTATTGCCAGTTGGCAATACTGATGTCAAAGCTGTTCCATTTCTCTGGGCACTCCTAGTAGGGCTCGTTGAATGCAAACTCTGGATGGGAAGACCTATAAAAAAAATATTAAAGCTATTAGAAAAATGATTAATATACTATATAAGTTAGCACACTACCTATCATAACTAACAGTATTGATAATAACAAGGATTAACTTTTCAGTGAAACTTTTTGCATTTAAACCCATAATGTAATAAGTAATAACCAAATAAACATGATGGCTTTGATAAGAACTAAATGTGAGAAGTCGATTATCAGTCGTGATTGGTACCACCTTTTGTTAGTTTTAGTTGTGTGTGTTCTCTGCGTTTTAGTACCAATCTGAGCTATTCAAATAGTTACATACTATGGGTATGGATGAGAAAGAAAATGTACCTGCAGATGCGTGAAAGGAGATTGGGAAAACCCTAAGAAAATCTCCCTAAGAGGATCCATCCGGGTTTTGAGAAGGAAAATCTCCATCACTGGCGAAACAGACAGAGACCAGACTGACATGTTCGTCTGCATGACCCCTTGTTCGAAATAGGGATTTTTTTCGTGAATTTTAATTATATGATTTTTCAAACTACAGTAATTAAATTTAGGGAACATATTTGTCACAAACTTTAAGTATCTCACTCAATTTCAACACATAAGCTAACCACAGAGGTGGAAGTATGAACTAAGGTTCAAGTATTGTTTGGTTTGGTTTGATGGGGATGGGGAGGCTAGGGTTCTAATCTTGGCAGGGTGTACTGAGATTGTTTTTATTAAATGAGTTCCCTCTCCATATCTTGCAAATGTGGGTACATTTCCTTTAAACTATATCCTCCTCATTGCTTCCTCATCCAGTGTATATATTCCAGGCTGGGCTGATAGTAATAACCGAGGTAAATAAAAAAAAAATTTAGATCTCCCTTAAATTAAGCCACTTTAAAATTAATTCCAAATTATATGTATAAATTGCATTGTTTCAAAAATATTATTTTGTGTAAAATCAAGTGAATATGAGAGTCAATAACTTTATAATTAGGCCTACTATTGTTACTTTTGGCAAAAAAAATCAATTAAAATCAATTACCCTGATATAACATGTCCTCCAAACATTCGACCCTTTCTCCCTTTGTCCAAAGCGTTCAGATCTTCGATATCTTCATCCGTCAAATTAAAATCTTGAACCTGTAGGGAGGAATAAAAAATTGATTGACATAGATAACCTACATTGTAATATATCCCAACAATTTGTTATTCACATTCGTATTAAAAATCAAGACATTATAATTGAGAGCGGGTAGTAAGATTTATTTGTTTTATGTTGTAAAGTTGCAAGGTATGGCGACATCCCTCTACGTCTCTGTTTAAAAAGACCAAAGACCTCGAAGCTTGGTAAACAAAGATGCACCTGGATGACCACCTATTTTTTCTAGGAAGCTACGAGAAGGAAATGTCGCTTGATATAAACCTTCAGGGTGCTCATCTCTTCACTTTCCTTCCTGACAATGAGCCGAGTAGGTAAAGTCTATGTAAATCTTAATCTGTGTTTTTACCGGAATATAAATCTCACATGTCGGGAATTGTCGTGCATATGATACAATAGTCGGGCATTTAAATTAAAGTCAATAACGTGTGATATATCGAGGAAAAAAAACCTGTTTATCTACTTATAATAAAAAATATATAAAATGCCAGAACTTTTAATTTCTAAAATAAGATATCAACCCTTTTTAATCATTATAAATACAGGATAACAAACTTGGACCCGATTCAATCATTATAACATATGTCACCCTAATGATGGTGAATAAACATTAATATACGATATCTATTATAAATGTTACAACATCTGGCAAATAAAATTTGAACATAAAAATTTTAATAATTTATTTAATGAAAAAAAAAAGCGATTAAGAAAAGTTTTAAGTAAGTTAATACAAATTTTTGATATTCCCCCATGGAATAAGCCAAATATGTACAATGAACATCGTCTTACGCTTATAGAAATATGTGACAATATGAACTGGAGAAGGTATACACTTCATTACATCCAGGCAAGGTAATGAAAGTCACAGCATACATACACACACACACACACACACACACACACACACACAAGTATTCTTCATGTCCTTACAAGAGAGTGCTGTCCACACTTGGTAGGAGTTCAAAACGGCCACAGTGCATTTAGAGACGGGTGACAGTACGTCATAATTCTCATTATAATACAGGCCACAACAGTTGTACTATCAGTGTGAAATTTCACTACGAGATCATCAATATCCATAGAAATATTTGCGTACACACGTGTTATTGTAAGTGTCCCCATTGAAATAAACTTAATCACGAGTCACAATATTATACATTCACACATGTTGCTCTGTGTAACCTAACTCGCTAACTAAACACTAGGCTTTATTTGTTGTGCTTCATATGGGACTATTTGTGAGTATAAATAATCACGCTATGGAGAGAAAATGTACATAATTTGGATATACCTTATACAGGGTGGCCCATGGAAAAGTATCCCACCTACTATATCCAGCAGGCGCTTCACTCTGAATTGGAGGGGGTCAATCCCATTCCACCCATATTGTGACATGAAGAATGAGCAAGTGAACTGCTTGTCTAAGTCTTTATCGGCTCATTCTTCATGTCACAATATGGGTGGAATGGGATTGACCCCCTCCAATTCAGAGTGGCTGGATATAGGAGGTGGGCTACTTTTCCCTGGGCCACTCTGTATAGCAAGATAGTTTGTGTTTGTTTAACGGTTAATACACTAAATAAATGTTAAAAAGAAACGAATCACTTTAAGAGAATCTAACAAGAGCAGCAGATTTTCAAGGATATTTTAGGAAGAGTTGCTCTGTACGTACTTCAAAGTTCGCCTTGATCCTGCTGGGAGTCTTACTCTTAGGAATAACAACTATTCCTCTCTGTATGATCCACTTCAGAAGAACTTGGGCTGGAGTCTTGTTGTGTTTCTTGGCGATCCTCCCTACGACTGGATCTTCCATAGGACTGGAGAATTTCAAGCTGAGGACAAAAATAAATAAATGATTTCGTCCTTTGTACACATGAATTCCAGCTCCCGTCCCCCTATCATCGGTAATACAGAAAAATGCAAGAGTGACGCCTTGAAACATGCAACCACTGAGGCAGGCTAGAGCCAAATTAATTAGTATTATCACTATATATAGTTTTAAAATTAACAGGGAAAGGTTGTTATTACTGTGCTGCTTCGGATATTCCTGACTGCTAAATAAAACTGTGGCCATTATTGTAACGTTTCTAATACTCTTGACTATTAGCTAAAACATATTTAAAAGAGGCAAAAATTACTATAAGCTTAGTAATCTTTTATCACATTTAATTTTAATTTTATCAAACCTAATATAACGGCGAATTATATTTAAAAAATACAAAATATAAAAATAAGATTATTTGCTGTATTTATAGGAAAACTGATGCTATAATACAAATAAATTGATAAATACATTCATCTTTGATCAATTTATTGTGCTATATAAATATCGTGATGCTGAGCTTTACTCCATCACATTTTGAATAGATCTCTTTATGGTAGTCTAAACACTCAATGAATCACGTCTTCTAGAAAACTCTCTTTATACAACACACAACGTCAGCAATGCCATTTCTATATTGTAATTTTGTTTTGACTTTACCACCCCCGATAATCTATTCTTCGCTCCATCCCCCACAAACAGACACATGCAAATAGGTGGAGTTAAAAATAGAAAAATCGCTTCACTCATTCATTAAATCAAACTAAATGATGATGTGCTTATTTGTTTTTAAACTCTGGCAATTTACTAGATCTCCCATAAATGGAGCCTACTGTACGAGCGGGTAAGGAAAATTTTTCCACCCTAACTTGTTTTTCCCATCTGTCTCCTAGAAAAGCGTAAGGCCGCGTGTAGAGATGTGATAAAAGTATTGATACTTTACTAATATCGATATTTTCCTTTTGATACTAGTATTTTACCCCATACTTTTACTGATAATAGTACTTATACTCCGGTATCGAATCGTTATCCAGAGAAACAGCTATTTTGCTATCTTCACTCGTGCTGGGATTAAATATTTACTAGGTGGATTGTGGAGGAAGAACAAATGACACTGTTTCTCAATTCTCACTCTTTTTCTGCATGACAAGCAAGAAACAACACTAGCATTATAATTTTAGTGTTTAACTAAAAATGAAAATGAAATTTTGATGCAAGAGTTGAAATTATCATTATTAAATTTAAAAAATTCCTGATTAAAATGTTGATACCGATACTTACTGTTATCGATACTTTTATTTCGATACTAGTAATGTATCGATATTTTTATTCCGATACCTTTAATGAATACAATATCGATACTTTTCTTTCGATACCACATCCTTAGCCCTGTGTGGCCACATCATTTGCACACCCCTATGGGTGGCCCTGTGTAAATAGTCTACACAACTTTAACCTAAGATACTACAATATTAATACTTCGTGAGAAATTAAAGTAGTCCCATTAAGCTAATGATGCAATATTGGCAACCCTTCCCTAGAAGAACATTTCTTTGTCTGTGACTAGCAAGATAGTTTTAGTCCCTTTTCTTATATTTGTTTGTATTTATTTAGATTAGATTTATATATATGTCACTAGGAGTATTGAAATTTACTTCGAGAACAAATATTCAATGTCAGAACACGACTTAAAAATAAAATTAACTCTAATATCAAAATTTCACCTATAACCTATGTATTAATTCATAAATGAGAAAGGGGTAGCACCAACTCTACCAAAGATAAACGCTTAGGCTGTTATGGAATTTGAAACCTGAACCCTTAGCTTGATAGGTAGACACGCTACCGAGTGTATTAAAGTGTTTAACATTTTTTGTTCGTGATTCACTGAATAAATAGGGGGCTATAAGACTTAACGTACCATATATATATATATATATATATATATATATATATATATGTGTGTGTGTGTGTGCGTATATATATATCACATAGTTTTTAATTTTAAATATTTTTGGGGCTGTCTGTTCATTAGAAACAATGTGTTAAAGTTATAGTTTTTTGTTCTAAATTGTAGGCACATTATTGATCTCAAAATGTGTCCTCTTTGAAAATGTTACGGTCCAATGCGTACTCAGATTTTTCTGAGATCCTCTTGGCAAAGTCAGGATTTCCTAGAGGAGCGTAAGCGCACACTGTGATGTCGAGGGCTTTGCAGAACGCCGTCAACTCCCTCTGTTGGAAGTACACGTTCAACTCCACCTGAAGGTTGGCGGGCTTGATACGTGCAGAGCTCCAGATGCGTTTGATCTGGCGAGAGTTGAAGTTGGACAGACCGATGGCCTTCGCCCTACCCGCATCCACCTGGGCCTCCATTGCCTGTAAAAAAATATCACAGTTTGTCACTTAGAAAGGAAAACTTGTATTTTTCCTGTCGAGACTTATTTCACATACACAAAAAAAAAAAGTAGAATACAATATTCTTGACGCAGCTAAGCAAGATGATTATTTTATAAAAGAAAAAAAATGGCATTAGAAGTGTTTAGCATGCATTTGATGAAGCAAAAGATTATATAAACACACAACCTACAACTAACTTCCCGGCCATCAACTCAAACTAGGAAAGACACTTATTGGTAGGCACGCTTACTAAACGTAAGGCTCATCTATCTGTTTTTCTTATGTTCAATAGGTATGGATTTGAATCCCGGCTTGTTGTAACCAGGGAGTCTTATCATAAATGGGTGATAACTCTCCATTCACGTTAATGGCACTACATTTCCTTACTACTTCATCTACCCATTTCGAATTTGCCTAACCCAGGTGAGTATTAAGGCACATTGTATAGAAACAAAAACTCTGTGAAAGGGATAAACCCAATTTATCCAGCATGACATTTTTCATTCTTGTTGCGAAGCTAATCCAAAACACTAAGCTCAAGATGAAAGTTTTGTATCAGGGTATTTTTGTTTTTCCTGTCAGATATTAACTGTTACTGTAAGAACGATAGTAGAGCAAGATTCACCTTCCACACGCTGACGTGATCTGTGTTCATGTCCAGTTCGGCCTGATGATCAGATCCTGCCGGGCTGCGGTCAGAATCTTTCTTCCCCACAGCGCTATGAATCAAATAGAGATCGACGTAGTCCATCTGAAGAGCTGACAACGATAGTTTAATATATTTCTCGACGCTTTCTGCGTGGTTGCCTGTTCCTGGAAGCTTAAGAATAAAACGTAATTTGTGATTTAGCTTCTGGAAAAAATAATACAACTGAAAATTCTCAAACAAACTTCACACACAAACCATGAATTCATCAGATTATTAAATACAATTGAGGGTTTTTAATTTTTACAAATACATCTCCACAAGCAACGTCATTGTTTTACAAACGCTATTCAATGTTTCTGTGCAGTTCACTAACTATTTTTATTTCCTCTTTCTCTCACCTCCCAGCAAAAAATAAGAAAACTCCATGGCATGAGCCCGTAATTGAGCTATACTGACCGAGCGGCCGCCCCCATTGTCGATGATACTGACAACATTTGCTGATAGAGTGTAATGTGGTCAGCGCAACGGACCCTCGGACCGTTAATCTTGGTTCTATAGATCGGAGCTGTTAGCTATTTATTCAATTATCCCCTCATTTGTCTTAATGAGGCGGAGTTTGATCCCGTTACAGACCCACTGCTTCACAGAAAAATTCTGGGCCACTTGATCTATAGCCAGGAGCTATGACCCCTAAACCACAGTAAGGAAAGGATAAATGGAAGAAATTGTTAACCCCTAGCCACTCAGTCACACCATTATAATAGTGCTTTATAGTGGTGAGATATGTACTTTTCTGTCATCGAAGCCCTGGTGGTGTACTATTATACACTCCAACAGGCTTCGGCAGCTCGCTCACTCGGGCTCGTGCAAACTTTCAGTTTTTATACNCTGGATCCAGTATGAGTGTTAGGGCGGTTTTTATAAAAAAAAACGCTCTTATCCTTACAGAATGTAACTTATCGGCCCCCCAAGGCGCCAAATGCCACTGTTTATGTTTTTTTATTTGCTATTCTAAGTAATGCTTGAATTTGAGAGCCCTTCGGGGCTGGTGTTTTCTGTGTTCTACGTGTTTCTTTTACATATTGAAGTTTACAAAATAAAATAACCATACAAATTAAATTAATATGTACTCTCAAAGCTCACCATAATAAACTATGCCTTAAAGACATAGGGAAACAAGTCAGTATTACGCACATACAAAAACTACGTCATATAGACATAGAATAATAGATCTCAAAGCTCAATAAAGATTACAACATCCCTCAGTACTTATAGTATCCACCGTAGCTTGCTCTGTGACGAGGAGGTGACACAGACGCCCTCAACCATCGTGGTCTTCAATATATAGTCTTAGCAGATGATCGTAAATATCTTCCAGCAGTTCCTCCGACGAGTGGTTACAATATAATAGATATACGTGAACCAAGGAAAGGCCTTTATATACCAGTGGGACTAGTAAAATTTGGCCTCCAAGTACTAATAGGGTTGGTAATTTTCACGAATCACGCCACCCGACCCCTAGCGTTCAACGACGGTTGTTGGGAGCACCCCGAATGACGCCTCTCTTATTTACTTGTCGTCTGGCCCAGGTGTTAGCTGTCTGTATGTTGGTCTTAAAAGCCGAGTTGCCTCGTTAGCTGGGGCATTTTTGAAGAGAATTGCGATGTCGCAGTGAGTCTATATCTCCCACACATTATTAGAACTTATTAGATCTGGTAGTAATAGTTGTAAACCTATTATAAGGCTTCATTGAGTGTAGAGTATGAAAGTATTTGACACGTTACAACACATGTTCACACAATTTATTTATCATATGAATTAGGAAATGTATATATATATCAAACTAATACCTTTGTGACGATAAAGAGGTCTTTTCTTTGGATTTTACCGGAGTCAAACCATTTTTTCAAAACACGTCCGATTGCGTCTTCGTTTTTGTAAGCGAATGCAGTGTCAATGTGTCTGTAGCCTGCTTTCAAAGCAGCATCCAAAGATGTTTCAATTTCTTCGGGTGTAGCCTGAATTAATAAAAATAACAAAAATATTGTTTGAATAAGTTTTTTTAACTACATTAATATTAGATTTTATTTCACGTCAAACTCAGAATATCGTTTGCACTATATCTTACTACCATTTCGGACTATTCACATTTACTTACATTCATAGGATAGGAATGAGTATAGTAGGTTTTAGTATAAATTTAACCACATTTGTGTGGATCTAGATTAGGAAGGCATTTATGAAGAAAATTAACTCCAACATAACAATACTGGATTCAAACCCTGATCTCTCTTTCATTTACAAACCAGATTATACTAGCTTGACGTTTATTCTACAGGCCCACTAGTGCGCAAAAGTTTTCAAAAACTGGATTTCTGATGACTGTCCCTAAATACAGGGTGATTAAAAAAGGATAAGTCAAAACTTAGGAGGGTACAGAGGAGTCAGGCAAACAACTTTCGAAAAGAAATCAATATATATTAATTTATTATTACATTCTATTGACGGCTTGAATTAAGTTGGGGGTGTACGGAACGGGAGTTAAGGAGAGTGTTTTGGCAGTTTTTACAGCAAAATTTATTTTGGCCAAAACAAATAAAATATTGCTGTGGTAGCAAACAAAGATTTTAATTTTCTTCACATGGTAATATCAACAGTTGTTGAGTATCTGTCATGAGTATAGTGGCACTAGAGCAGAAATTTTTTTAATGAAGATAAAAAGTTGTAGGGTAATTCCAAGACATCCTTGACAGATATTCAACAACTATTGAGGTCAACATGTGAAGAAAACTAATTTCTATGTTTCTAATGGATAATTATTTTATTTCTTTTGACCAAAAAGTTGTTTTGATATAAAAACTGCAAAAATACCCTTCCCTTCCACCCAACATTAAGGGCAGAAAGATGAGTTAGCTTGTTAAAAGAAAGTACACAGCTATTAGCTAACGTTGACCATATAGGGTATGTATACAAGACGAAGTATTTTGCGCAATTTGGCTTAACTACCATATTTTGTATATGGGCGTAAACACAAGCGCATTACAGATTACGTTACTAGAAACACACCCGCCTCGGTGGCGTAATTGGTTAACGTGCTAGTTTCGTGTTGAGCTAGACTGCCAATAATGGGAAGATCAAGGTTCGAATCTCGGTCGGGTGAACTGAGGTAGTTTTCCCTAAACAGTTTTCCACTCTCCTTCCATGCAGATGCGGGTTCACTTCCTTTAAATTCAACCTTACCAATTCCTAATCCATTAGCGTAATTAGTACGTAAGCCTATAACCCGAACGGGTAGTAAGACGCGGTGTTAAATAAAAAAAATACTAGCCACAAAGATAACTAATAATAGAAACATGTACAGCTCAAGGCCCTATTCACACTGCTTAATACATAGCAGCAAGCGTGAATTCGGGAGAGGGAAGGGTCAAAGGGTCAGTGGACCCCCTGTGAAAGTTAGAAAATTAATACCAAGAACAAAATGAAAGTTCAAATTTTAGAAAGAAAATACAACAGAGATAAATTATACAATTTATTATCTTTTTACACGCAGACACCTCTTAAGCCGGGTCCACACGTGCAATATTCGTCCACGTTTAATCAATTCGATATGACTTACGCAAATGTGGAAAAAAATATTAGTTTACGTGTACAAGTATTTGTAGTGCATAGTGAGAAACGAACATAGTCCCGCATATAGACGGTAGACTACCACTCATCAAAGAAGACTAATAATCGCCTGAGAGCAGTTCATCCACGAATATCGAATATAGAATATGTGTGGACAGCAAGAGCGGTGGAACTGTGGGGGGACTCTGCCCTTCTGGAAATAATTTGCCCCTCCTTGGAATAAATTACCCCCCATCCCCAGCTAGATATATTTCAAATCCTATGATATTATCGAATATGAAGCTGAAAGATGGCCTTAAATAAAATTCCAAATGATTTTTAGATGCATTTTTTTTGTCAAAAATTTGCTGGAGAGGACCATTTAACATAACTACTAGACTAGGGGTATATAACCGGCAGAAAAAGTCAGGGGAGGAAATCTCTAAATATATTCTAAGATCATCCAAGTAGCTTTTAGATGCATGTCATTGTGAAATATTTTCAGGTGAGGACCACCCCAAATAGCCTAGTTTCTGAAATAATTCAATATTCTATATTTTGTCGGTGGAAGACCACTTCAAAGAATGTAGTAAAATATTAACTCTAAATAGCTTAGAGGGGCATTCAAATTTCAAAAATTTCTAGGTGAGGAACACTTTAAATGGCTTAAAAATAATTTTATTTTTTAGAAAAAAATCAAGGCGAAGATTACTTATAGCTTCTATAGTGAACAATTTTTCGAAAAATTGTTGAAGGAGTGCCGCTACAAATACCACAGTTTAACAGACATGAGATCGATTATAAATGAGAAACCTATTAAATGGCTTTAAACAGAAATCTAACATTGTAAGTAGCTATGTCATTTATAATTATGACCCTCCTATGAAAATGATCTGGATCCGCCCCTGCATAGCAGTAACCTAAAATACTAATCATCTCAGCCATAAAACTATTAAAATTATTAATTTACTATTGAAAATACCAGTATATTGTTTTTAACTATTGAAAATTGAATAGCTCTTCTAAAATACTACAAAATTTCAATAGTTATTCCAAAATACTAATGATTTTCTGTCATACATTGTCATAAAGGTATAACAATTTGTGAATGGGTGACCTGGCGGTCTAGGGTTAAGGTGTCAGACTTCTATGCTGGCGGCCGGGGTTAAATCCTCGGTCCCGGCAAAAATTTATCTGATTACCAAACCCTTCCTTCACCTCTGACAAGACATCTTGTGAATGTGAGGAATGCCAGGCCTCCACCGTGGTTCGGATTCCACGTTAAACTGTAGGTCCTTCATTTCATCTCACAATCACCCTACCATTTCACATTAGCGTAAGTGCGTATAACCCGAACGGGTAGTAAGACGCGGTGCTAATAATAATAATAATAATAATAATAATAATAATAATAATAATAATAATAATTTGTGAATGTTTGGTATCACTTTAAAAATGACCAAATCCCTTCCTACCTGCCATGTTCCGAATCCAACAATTGGCATCTTAAGGCCATTGTAAAACACAACGTCCTTTAATCCAGTCGCCATGACTCAATTTTTTGTCCTATTATTACTATGTTATTCCCACAGCCTCTACTGCACAACTTACTTATAGATGCAAAATACAGTAGGTTTTATACATTACAATAGCTACTCATCGAAAGTGAAGGCCAGATAAAAAAAAAAATCAAGATAAAAGCAAGTCAAATCTCAGCATCTTGCTTGACAGATACATAATATTGTGAAACAATAATTTACAGGCTCTGGAACATTATATTACATTCACCCTGGTATAAGAGGAGCACAAACACTTTTTTTCTCACACACATGAATTGATACCGTTTTGTTTCACCATACCAAAACCGCAAAACTGCGTCCTAATATATATGATCTTTAATATTATAATAATTATTTTCACATTAAATAAGCCTCATAGAAACGTTGTTGAATTTTTTGAGCTCAAATAGGATGCACGTGGTACATAGAATTATGTAAAAGTAATTAAATATTCTGAAATATTCAAAATTTGTTTGCGATCAGCTAATATATGTCGACAGTACATTTGATTAAAACTTTTTATAAACCGATATGCCGTTCCACTCTTAATTAGCAGCACAGACTCTAATGGACACATTGCAATCTCTTTCTGACCCATTGTTTTCTCCGTAAGTGCTGCCCATTTCTATGAAATTAACATGCTCTATTATTTTTAATTCACTGATGCATCTAGAAATATAAACCATCACATAATTTTTAAACCATTTATTTGGTATACAATATATGGATATTATCATTGTGTATCAGTTTTACGAGCTTACAAATATATCACGTCATAGCGCTCCATAAAATTGGGCGGAAAACCAATAATTAAATCGTGGCTGTAATAATAGTCATGAACAACGCCTGCAAAATCTGAAATGGATATCTCTTGCACGAGATTAAAAACAATATATATTATACATCTTGAAATATTTAAAGCAAAACAGGAAAAAGTTAACTTGCTATAAACTTTTTATTTTTTTTAAATTTACATGGATATATTAAGTGAAATATATTCTAAGAATATTTCCAATTTATTTTTAAAAAAAACCTAAGGTTCAATAGCACTTTCCATTTATGTGTGGTAGTGTTTTGAAGTTGCATAGATAGTAACACAATCTATACACCGCACAAACTTGATGATCACAGAACTATTGTGAGTTGTGGTGTATAAAACTGAAGAGTTGTCATTTTATTCCATTTACATTAAAATAGTTAATATTGGCTACACGTACAATGTTTAGTCAGTTTTACATTTATATGAAAACCATTATAAGAAGTTAATTGACTTACTATCAATTGCCTTTAATCGTTTTCCCTAATGTATTTTAGACTTAAAATACAAACTAAAGACCATTATGTAGCTTTGTAATGGAAATACCGTTAATTTTCCATGTAAAACAGAAATAGCAAAAGTATTTCGAGATAGTGTAAAGATACTTTTAATACATGTAACCCACCTCGTTGGCGTAGTTGGCTAACGCGCTTGTCGTGTTGAGCTGCTCGACTGCTGAGGACGGGGAGATCGAGGTTCGAATCTCGGTCGGGTGAACTGGGGGTGGTTTTTCCTAAATGATTTTCCACTCTCCCTCCACGCAAATGCGGGTTCACTTCCTCTAGTTCAGCCTTCCCAATTCCTAATCCATTAGAGTTATTAGTACTTAAAGCGTATAACCCGAACGGGTAGTAAGACGCAGTGCTAAATATTATTATTATTATTATTATTATTATTATTATTATTAAAACATATACTGTTATTATTATTAGCACCGCGTCTTACTACCCATTCGGGCTATACGCACTTACGCTAATGTGTAATGGTAGGGTGATTGTGAGATGAAATGAAGGACCTACAGTTTAACGTGGAATCCGAACCACGATGGAGGCCTGGCATCATATANAATGTGTAATGGTAGGGTGATTGTGAGATGAAATGAAGGACCTACAGTTTAACGTGGAATCCGAACCACGATGGAGGCCTGGCATCATATACTGTTACCAGATCATGTTTTTAACTATACATTTTGGTAATATAATCATAGGCGTTCCCCCAGTTGAGGCCAGGTAAGCCATTATCCTTCTTAATAATGTTTAGATATTGTTTTTAATGATTGTGTCAAGTGGTAACTTTGTTAATTCAAGATAAAGAAGTTATGGTTAGAATACATTTTTTATTGTTTGTAGTTGATCAATATCTTTATTAAAGATGTATCAATCAGATTAGATTTCGAATTATTCCTCCTTGTGCACAGACATGTTATTTATTTCACAATAAAATATGGCTATTTGTCTCCTTGAGACAGTTCTGCAAAGTCACGTACGTATCAGTGCCAGAGGAGCCAATAAGGGGAAAAGGTGAAGTGAAAATTCCCTCTTAGCAAAAAATTAGACCCTTACTTAATTTTTGGAGTAAATTTGTTTCCTTTAGAATTATTATTATTTATTCTGTCCTCCGACAAGTCCATTCCTTTTGTCAGTGAACCTAGACCTCCAATGCGGCCTGTCTTCTGCCTCCTTCTTTAGCTACCAGAATTTTCTTCTCTCCTTCAAGTCATCCAATATTTGAATCTTCCTTCTTCATAAGCTCCTCTTTCCCTCAACCTTGCCTTCTATGAAGTCTTGCAGAATACAGTTTCTCCTAATGATGTGTCCGATCCGGTTTGCTTTGTACCGAAGAACCACATCCAAAATGGTTCTCTTTTTACCCACTTTTGTTAGGACTTCATCATTTGTACAACTGAGCTCCTCAAGACTTCTCCAACTTTTTTAAAGTTCACCAAGTATTTATCTTCCGTCTTACTGAGAGGTCAAGTTTCTGCTCAATACAGCGCTATATTCCAAATGTAGCATTTCACCCGTTTCTTCCTCAGCTCCAAACTCAACTTGCCGGTCAGCAGTTACCTCTTTTTATTGAAAGCTTCCTTGGCCACGGTGATCCTTGAACTAATCTCCTTGGTACCGTAGGTAATAGGTATCATTTGTCAACAGAGTTCCTAGGTACTTGAACTGCTCAATGCTTTCTAAATCCTGGTTTCCAATTTTGATTTTCAGTGGCTCTTCATTTTTTGAAATCACCATCACTTTTGACTTCTCGATGTGGATCTACAAGCCATATCTTCTCCATGACTCCATAAGCTGGCTCATCATTTCCTGACACTCATTTTTTATTTTTGGCCGGCAATGCTAGCATAAATGAGTTTGAAAAATTGGCTTTAATTTTAAATATATATATAAGTACAACGTTTGGTCAAAGTTTATATATTTCTTTTAAAGTGTGGGTCAAGCTGGGGACAAAATAATACCTCAATAACAGTTTACTACTTTGACCAGTAGCCAATTAGCTATCGACTGAATTAGAATCAATTAAGGTAAGTGTACCAGTAGTGGCTATTTCAAATCTTATGATATCATTGCTATCCTCAAACAGTCATTCAAATGATAGTCATTTATGAGGTTTCGATGTTTTGTTTTTTATCGTGTTCATAGTAGAAAACGTTGGATTAAACAAGTGGGTAGATCCGAAAAATGCTGCCAAATAAAATGCACGATTCGTCAGATAACCAAAGAGTTAAAATAAATACACAAATTTAAAGAGAAATCGACTTGGGCCTATAAAAATTGTTTTCAAGTTAGTGCCGCTGCATCTAATTATGTTGTATGTACCCTTCTATGTTAACGGTGTTTGAACAGAGCTAATGTTGAGAAAAATCTGTAAGATAGCGTTTGTGTCGCTGAGGAAAATGTGAGAGTGGATGCTACCGTTCCGTTCCG
>CABEEJ010008340.1:0-24540 GCA_901482245.1 Timema douglasi
TGGATAGTCTGAAGTGTCGAATTTGTCTATATTAGCCAACATATCCATATACACATTTTCTGTTTTCAGTTCGTAGTAGAGGGAGTTTGTGTCTGTAAATAAGAGCTTTGCATTGTTTCCATATTTCCTTTTAACATAATTGTAATTAAAACTAATACATGATAACCTTGATTATATCTTATATTGCAAATCCTTCGCAAATAGGCTTATTGAAAAGTAGGCTTATTTTTTGCATGTGAAACTCAACTAACTCTACCATGAAGATCGCATAAGCAATAAATGTTGGTGAAGCAATACGCTAAATTACATCTGTTTGAAGACATATTACAGCTTGAATTCTTAGTTTGTTCTTGTTTTCAAGAATAGAAGTCTCGAATTATATTTGACACGATTTAAATACTGGAAGTTTCCGAAGTTAATAGGTACAATATTATGACCGCCATTTTTGAGTAACTCAAATCCACGATCTTTGGCTCTTATCACGGAGCTAACCAGGACAGTTCAGTGACTAATATTCCATCAGATTTTTCAAGCAGAATTTTGACTGTACACATTACATTCATTAAAAACTTGTTAATACAATATGGCGGATCTTTGTTAAGACACATATTTGATTAATTAGTGTCCCTTGTATTTTCACAATCTTAAAATAATAATAATTATTATTATTATTAGCACCGCGTCTTACTACCCGTTCGGGTTATACGCACTTACGCTAGTGTGATATGGTAGGGTGATTGTGAGATGAAATGAAGGACCTACAGTTTAACGTGGAATCCGAACCACGGTGGAGGCCTGGCATTCCTCCTTAAAAAAATGAATTATTATATTAATTGAAGTACGCATACACACCATTTAAAAAATAATTAAATTCCGACTGGTGGTCACGCTTAGCTTAAATCTGTTTACACTGGGGTTCTATAGTTAGAAAAGTTACCAGGCCTACTTTGATGTATTCATACGTCAAGTCATATAGTCCACAGATTTCATTATATATATATTATAAATATATATAAAATAACATCACAATAAATAATAAAATGGTATCAATGTCAACAAAAAAAGTTTATATTCAAAATAAATTGGTAAATCGGTAAAAAAATATATATATTCACTATTCATAAATTACTTTATATGTTTTTTAAGAAGGATATAAAAGACAAACTGTTTTGGATTGTTGATTATATATATAAAAAATTATATATATATAAAAAATCATAAGTACCAATTTTCTTCACTAGATGGCACGGAATGAAAGTTATTAAGAAATGAATATAAGTTAGGCTTATCATAATAATTTATTCGTAAATAGCGAAATATTGATGGATTCAAACAGTGACGCATATGTTACTCGTACATTATCTACCATGTTTATTGATTTTATTTCTAGGTGTACCATTTAGAAGTGAAATAATTATGCACACACATGTCCTGTTACTCGCGGACAAATAGTGTTTATAATTTTATATAAGGGCTTTAAATTATGGTTTTAGTGTACAAAGGTTTTCGTCAAAATTTCTTCGTTTGCTCTGGTGGGACTATTGTTTTCCACATTTAGAGGAATAATAGTGAATACTGAATAATTGTCAAGTCAATAGTGCCGGGTCGAAACAGCTCGTTGACGCGAGCTAGCTCACATAAGCTCGCTCACTCAGAAAAGTCGTTCATATGACTCATATCGTTCACCGCATTGCTGGCTCGCTCCCAATCCCTTCACCCCTTCCCAATCCTAAACTTGATGAGCGAGTGCTAATAGTTCTCACAATTCCCGTTCTGAGCGAGCAAATCTGTTTCTTTTCTTTCAACTTATGAACGAATTAAGTTTTATGTGTAATTTATCCGAATCCTATTGTGTTTGATTATTTAATTCTATTACTTACTCATATTACTTATAATAATTAACCTTAGCATATAACCTTTAGTATCTAATTCACAGAATTATGTCTAAGTGATGTTAAGAAAAATTGTTAGTTTAATATTGTAGGCAGTGCTGCTATCTAGTAACGATAGTAAGCATTTATGGTTGATTTTTTCTTATTAGCGAACGAATAACGACAAAAGAGTCGTGAATGACAAATACTCCTGACTCTTGCCAGAGTGGATGTACGAGAGCGAAAAAGTCGTGAGTAATGGTGGCGTGAATGACTCGCTCGCGAAGTGAGAGTCATTCGTTCACAGCTCTCGTTCAAGAGTCGTTCAATTTGTATGACTCGCTCACGAGCGACCCATCACTATCGCTCACTCAAAAGAGTCGTTCATATGAGTCATATAGTTCACCGCATAGCTGGCTCGCTCCCAATCTCTTCACCCCTTCACAATCCATAACTTGATGAGCGAGCTCTAACTAGTTCTCACAAGTCCCATTGCGAGCGTGCAAATCTGTCCCTTTCCTTTCAACTTGTGAACGAATTAAGTTTTATGTGTTATTTATCCGAATCCTATTATGTTTGATTATTTAATTCTATTACTTACTCATATTACTTATAATAATTAACCTTAGCATATAACCTTTAGTGTCTAATTCACAGAATTATGTCTAAGTGATGTTAAGAAAAATTTTTAGTTTAATATTGTAGGCAGTGCTGCTATCTAGTAACGATAGTAAGCATTTATGGTTGATTTTTTCTTATTAGCGAACGAATAACGACAAAAGAGTCGTGAATGACAAATACTCCTGACTCTTGCCAGAGTGGATGTACGAGAGCGAAAAAGTCGTGAGTAATGGTGGCGTGAATGACTCGCTCGCGAAGTGAGAGTCATTCGTTCACAGCTCTCGTTCAAGAGTCGTTCAATTTGAATGACTCGCTCACGAGCGACCCATCACTACAAGTCAACTATAATTAAGACTTTATCTATTTGTTTACATACAACACACTTTATAATTAAGATTTAATCTATCTTTGTTTTCATACAACACGCTTGATTAAAATGGTCTTCCTATGTAAGAACTGTTCAAAATCTTTTACCAAACTTACCAACCTGGCACGTCATATATGTTTACCACACGTGGGTGGACTTAGAAAGTGTGATGAGTATGAACAAGTTTTTGGTCAGTGACAACTTACAGTGACATGTTTCCTCACATAGTCGGGAGGTGAAGTCGTTCAAGTGTGATAATTGCAGAAAAATATTTTCACGGTGGGATAATCTTTTACGACACAGGCTAAAGACCTGTACTGAAACAGGAGAAACATTACTGAGGAATATTGCCGGTGTTTAAAAGTCAAAAGAGCAGGAAACTATTGAGAATCAAGCGATGAAGATTACGACCCCTGTAATTTTTCAGAAGCTTTGAATGGTACAGTCAAAATCATCAAGATCTCTCCCTCGAAAGACTCGCTATTTTTAGTCTTTATTAACGAAAGTAAAAGGAAGTTGGAAGCGACGCTTGCCCACAAACTTAGTGTAATGGGTAATCTAAAATGGTATACATCTGCCTGTGTAGAGTATTCTGTGTTGGAGGGGAGGGAGAGGAAACAATCACTCCTTACTTTTGCAGTAAGTGTATCGTCACTCTGTCCTGACGCATTAAACTCACAAATTGAGGGTGCATGCACTTACATGATTGAAGCAGCTTCTTCTTTCCACCACAAGGGAAGTGGTTGGTCTGAGGACCGTGTGAAATACTTAGAGCTTAAACTAGCTAAATATGTTCCTTTGGCTGCTTCCAACTATATCCCATTACCAGAAGAGTTGAGAAATAAGAATGCTCTAATTAATATAAGAAATGCTGACAGTAAATGTTTTATTTGGTTTGTGCTAGCATTTCTATACCCAGCTGACAAAATCGCTAATCGAGTTAATACATATATCACTGAAAGGTAAACTAAATATGGATAGTATTGAATGTCATGTGCAAATACCGCACATAGCTAAGTTTGAAAAACAAAATAACGTATCTATTAATGTGTATGGTTACCAAGGGGAAATATTCCCTTTAAGGATAACTAAGGTTAGTCGTGAAAATCACGTGGATTTAATGTTTCTTTAAAATGTTGATGGGGGACATTATTGTCTTATTAAGAACTTGAGCAGATTGCTAAGCTCACTGACCAGACACGATGGTGAAGCATACTATTGCAAATATTGCTTGCATAGATATTATAAAGAAAATCTCAGGGATGAGCATAGTAAGCGGTGTGTTGATTTCGATGCTCAGAAGATACAGATGCCCGAGGAAGTGGATAAAATATTGAAATTTTCAACATATAATCATAAACCCATATTATCATGCAGAGAATTGTGAAGTTTACAGACAGGAGAATATCATGAATTCCAAACAATATGCAGAAGTATATCACATTCAGTCTTGGCTATTTACAATTTATTGTCTCGTGCCCATTTTTAAGCACATCTCTTGAAAAATTGGTTGAACATTTGTTGCATGTTGGGAAAACTCGATTTAAAATACTCAATGAATATATCCCTTTCGATAAAGTAGATCTACTGCTTCGAAAAGGTGTGTTCCCTTATGACTACATGGTTTGCAGCAGTAAACTGAAAGATAGTCAATTAGCACCAAAATCCGCATTCTATAATCAGATGCGGAAAAAAAATAATCAGAAAGTGACTATGCTCATGCTAAAACTGTGTAGGAAAACTTTGAAATGAATACTATGGAAGATTATCAAAATTTATACGTTTTAATTGATATTCTACTTTTAGCAGACGTCTTCAAATACTCTCGCTCTTTATGTTTTAAGTACTATAAACTAGACTGTCTACTTTTTTGCACAAGCCCTGGACTAGCATGGGCAGCATTTTTAAAGATGACCAAGTTTGAGTTGGAGTTACTAACTGACATTGAAATGCATTTATTCATTGAAAAGGGGATACGTGGTGGGGTGTGTCTATAATTTTAAATAGACAATCTGAAGCAAATAACCCTGATATGATGGATTTTAACTCTGAAAAGGAGGTTAACTACATCACATACTGGAATTGTAATAATTTATATGGGATTGTTATGTCTGATTGCCTTCCTCAGAGTAAATTTAAGTGGTTGAACAAGACTGAAATAGCAGAGCTCAATTTAATTTCGATTGCTGATGATAGCCCTGTGGGCTATACATTAGAAGTAGATCTAGAGTATCCGGAAGAAATTCATGACGAGCACAGTGACTATCCACTTGCTCCTGAAAAAGTCATAGTTACTCCTGGTTTGCTATCCCCATTCTCTAAGTATATACATCCAAGCTGAACTCTCCAACCGGTAGGAAAACAGAAAAGCTAGCGCCCAACCTAAAGAGTAAATAAAATTATGTGGCACACTACCGTAATTTAAAACTGTATACTTTCTTTGGTATGAAGCTTCAAAAGATACACCGAGCCCTAACTTTCAACCAGAGCGCTTGGTTGAAGCCATATATTGATTTTAATACTTCCCAACGAAAAAATGCTGTAAATAGATTTGAAAAGGACTTTTTCAAATTTATGAACAATGCAGTATTTGGGTAGTCTGTGAATAATCAAAGACATCGTCTAAATGTTAAATTACTAAATAATGAAAAAAGGCTGAGGAAACGTATTGCTTCTCCAGCATTTATTGCTCATACGATCTTCACGGAAGAGTTAGTTGGGGCTCACATGCAAAAAATAAGCCTATTTATGCAAGCTTTGCAAGCTTAAATATAAGCAAGGTTATAATGTATAACTTTCATTATAAATATGTTAAAAGGAAATATGGACAAAATGCAAAGTTCTTATTCACAGACACAGACTCCCTCTACTACGAACTGAAAACAGAAAATGTGTATATGGATATGTTGGCTAATATAGACAAATTCGACACTTCAGACTATCCAGAAACACATTTTGTATACAGCTTGTGCAATAAAAAAGCTCTGGGTAAAATGAAAGATCAGATGAATGGAGAGTGTATACGAGAGTTTGGAAGACTTCAACCGAAGCTTTACTCCATTCAAAAAGAGAGTCTTGGGGAGGAAAAAGTAGGTAAAGGTGTGACAAAAAAAGCTCTCAAAAAGAAAATTAAACATGATCACTATAAAAAAATGTTTAAAGAAGGGGATCTTACACTACGCCAATATGTTTATGATAGGAAGTGAGAAACATCAATTGTACAGTATCTACCTGAATAAACTTGCACTTTCCAACGGAGATGACAGACGCTATATTTTAGATAATGGATGTGACACTCTTGCATACGGTCACTACAAAATAAGACAAATGTGTTCACCAATGGAGACATAAAAAAAAAACACCATTTAGGTTTTGTATGTAAGTATATTGAAAAGGAAGTTTGTGCATTAACCTTTATAATAAAGATTTTATCATGTAAAAAGCTCGAGTGCTTGTGAATATCATAGCCTGATTTCATAAGGTGAAACAGCACGGCTTTATAAAAATTAAATAGTTTAGTCAAAATTAGTTATAGGTGGGAGGTGACGTTACTCGCTTCCTCGCAGTTCCTCCTGGGACACCCTTTAATAAACGGATAAACGAGTAACACCCAATACGTAGTGATATTATATTAAAATGTTAGTGATTGCTAAAAGTTTTATTAAATTAATGGTGTTACTATTTTATAAACTCCTGGTTTGCCTCCTCCCCTACCAAAATAATTTTTCCTTATCCGCCACTAATCAATGCTATTCTTATGAGAGAAAGTGACCCACCTTCCCTGTGAAGACGATCACTGTGTGAGAAAATGACCAAACCCAGCAGTGAGGAGGATGTATGCTAAAAAAACCCAAAATAATATTCCCCGAACCACTACTCATCAATGCTATTCTTATGAGAGAAAGTGATCCACCTGTTATATGAGAAGGATCAATGTGGGAGAAAGTGATCCAACTCCACAGTGAGGAGAATCAATGCTAAAACTCGAAAAAATGGCTAACCCCGTAAAATAATATTTCTAGATCAGCTATTCAATCAATTTGAGAAGTCTTAATACTATCCGTATTGGAGAAAGTTACCCACCTAAATAGTAAGGAGAGCCCAAGATAAAACTTGTCAATCACTCAAAATAATATTTCCTGATCCACCACTGATCAATGCTATTCTTATGGGACAATGTGACCCGGCCCACCTTTCCTGTTTAGACGATCACTGTGAGAGAAAATGACCAAACACCCACAGTGAGGAGGATCAATGATAAAACTCGAGAGAATTCTTAACCCCCAAAAATAATATCTTTCGATCCGCCACAGATTCACTTTGAGAATTCTAGTACTATTCGCATGGGAGAAATAACCCACCTCATTAGTAAGGAGGGTTTAAGATAAAACTTTAAAGAAATGTCAAACACCCAAAATAATATTTCCTAATCCGTCACTGATCAATGCTATTATTATGGGAAAAAGTAAAACACCTTCCCAGTTAAGAGAAATAGTGTGAGAGAAAGTGACCCAAATTAACAATGTGAAGGATCAATGTTATTCTTATGGGAGAAAGTGATCCACCTCATTCAATGAGGTGGATCAATGTTAACCTTATGGGAGAAAGTGAGCCACCTAATTCAAGGAGGTGGATCAATGTTATTCTTATGGGAGAAAGTGATCCACCTCATTCAATGAGGTGGATCAATGTTAACCTTATGGGAGAAAGTGAGCCAGAACTGTCATTTCAACCATTACTGGTGTGATAATAAGAAATATAGACAGTCCTACTTATGTCAACAACC
Organism: Timema douglasi; assembly: GCA_901482245.1. Lineage (NCBI taxonomy): Eukaryota > Metazoa > Arthropoda > Insecta > Phasmatodea > Timematidae > Timema > Timema douglasi. The sequence goes on from CABEEJ010008340.1 coordinate 7,646, forward strand.
CGAATATTGGTTTGATGTGATTTATATCCTTCAGCAGCTCTCAGCCTCTTCGTCTGGATAGTGTTGCCTGCACTATCTGGTAGAAATCTTATGTACTAGGGAAGTTCAGGAAGTGTGGTGGTTCCCCATTTCTTTCTATACATTTTCTATTATAAAGCGTGAAAGGGCTTACCAATTTTGCCGAAAAAGATATTTTCATATATTTTCCAGGGTTCTTTTACATGCCATCATCGACACGGGACTGACGGCTTTACTTCCCCTCCGAAAGAAGTTGTGCTACAGATTTTAATCGCTCAAGAAAAATCCATCAAACTCAGCTGGGTTTGAACCTACGAACATCGGGTCATGAGGCGAAAACTTTACCCCAAAAGACCACCTAGGTCAACTTATCAACACTAACACAACAAAATTTGTAACCTTTTTTTAAGGAAGAAAAAAAGCAACGAATGAATTCAATCAAAGCAATAAATAAAAGGCTAGAGTAACTTTGCTGTCGTGAGAAAGGCCAGCGGCCAGAATGTGACGGTGGTCAGACAAACCACAATAGGAGTTATTGCAACAACCAGCAGCATATCAAGTACTGACTTGGCGCGTTATCTTGATCTGCGGGAATGAGCTTATCGAACATAGAATGGATATACGGGTGACTGCCTGACTGGTCAGGAGCGGGGAAAAAATAATATAGGCCATATTTTACATAAAAAGTTATAATGAATCAATATTTGGATTTGATATCATTACAGGTTCTGAAAAAACCCATTTATACTTGGTTTGTTGTAAGCTTAGTCTTTTTAGATGGTTATAAAGTAAATAAAGAGTAAAAACAGTTTCTTAATAATCCTGTTCGCAATTTTTACATGTTACTTACTTACCCTAAGGCATTAGGTACTTGAATGTTCATTGCCAACCTAAGCCGCGTTGACAAGACCCAAGTCTACTTGGAGAAAGCAAACTTGGGACGCTGCTCGCGCATCACCTGAACACTACTACTTGGATCGTGTGAACAATTCATCCCAGCCCATTTGAAAGGGGAGGTTATATCCAAGTTGAGTAGGACGGTGGGCAACTTACCTGGATCCAAGTTGAACTTAGATGGGATTTAAAATGGCGTCAGCTCAAAACAAGGATGGTGAAACCCGTAAAAGGAATGTTATGAAAATTAATCAACTGGACTGATAGGCAAAATGTAAGGTTCATAGAACTGTAAGAGGTAGAGGAATTATTGCGGAATGCAACGGAGAGCAAATAATGAAGCTCTCATGTTAGTATCAAGTATTATTTTTGTATTGCCTCTTGATAACTGTTCAGGTTATAAGCACTCAAGTTCTTGACTTATTGGTTTTATAGCTCTTGGTAACTTGCACAGTAGTTATTCATAGATGAAAGTGTCTTCATCTTCAACCGCTACTTCACGAAGAAAATTTGAGGAAACTCCAAGAAGAGCCTCGCGCCTAAAGTATCCAGCTCTGGGTCCAAACTTTATTTTTTCTCTCTCTTTTCTGAATTTTTTAAAAATGGATCTCAACCTCCTGTATAGGCATATCCGCGACATCTTCGATACACCCCAAAACAAAATCCGCCATCTTGTTGATGTCTACATGACTGTCCACGTGACTAACTGTGACAACTAGCTTGGACCAAGTGCACTTGTACAAGAACACTTGGTCCAAGTTGTGATCCAAGTATACTTGGACCGTGTAAGCGCGGCTTTACAAAAGTACGCCAGTCCACCTCACTAAACACTATTCCTATCTTGAACTAGTTATATGCATCCCACCTCATTACACCCTATCCCTATCTTGAGCTAGTTCTATCCATTCTACCTCATTACAACCTATCCCTATTTTGAGATAGCTTTATCCAGCCCACCTCATTATAACCCATCCCTATCTTGAGATAGTTCCATCCAGTCCACCTCACTACACACTAACCCTATCTTGAGCTAGTTCCATCCAGTCCACCTCAATACACCCAATCTCTTTCAGGTCCATTATAATGCTATCCTCCTATGTGCATCTAGGTCTTCCCGATGGTATCTTTCTATTGGGTTTGGCAGTCAGTACCCTCAAAACTGTTCTAGATTATATTCACGCTGCATGACTTTCCGTCGTAGCCTGCAATATTTGACGATTTATAATAATGTTTTGTAATGAGCACAGGGAAAGTAACTCGTCATTATGTAACCTCCTCCATTCCCTATCTTTGTGGACCAAATATCTTTCTAGGCACTTTGTTTTCGAACACCCTGAATTTGTTTACATCATGTAAGGTAGTAAACCACGTTTCCCACCCATTGAGATCCACTGGTAAAACTATGGCTTTGTATATTCTAAGTTTTACATTCCTAAAAAGCAAGTGAGATGTCAACAACTTACTGGCCGAGCAATAGTATGCATTTCCAGACTGTATTTTTTCCTAATTTCCACTTAATTTTAATTTGTTATTTATTTAGGCTATTAAAAATACCCTTTCTGAACAGAGTTTGATAATTTATATGAGTGAGAGCAAAAAGACCAACCAATTTTGTATGGAAAGGTGTTTCCACATACTTTCCCGAGTTATTTTACATGCCACAATCGACACGGGACCGACGGCTTTACTTTCCCTCCGAAGGAATTTTTACAAAGGATTTTTATCAAGAAAAACCAGTCTACTTCAGTTGGGTTTGAACCCACGAACGAGGCGAAAACTTTACCCCAAGACCACCGATATTGACTTGAATTATTAGTTTGACTATAAATCTTTACATTAATACAACCCTCATCGGTGGGCATGCAGATAAATGACAGGTTCATATATTCTGGCCTAATGGTGATGGGGAAATTGGGGTTTGACTCTCGACCGGGTTCACTAATGTTGTTTTTTCCTAAATGGTTTACCAATCTTATGCCACGTGAATGCGAGTAAATTTCCTCTAAACTCTGCCCTTCATATCTTCACCCCATGAGATTAACCGAGAACATAAGCATATTCCGAACGGGTAGTAAGATACGGTGGAAAATAAAACCCAACAAGAATGCATTAATTTTCTTGAATGTTTCCTGGAAAATTGTGCTTTAACTCTGTAAATCTCGCTACATGACACCAATAACGTCAAGTTTGAAACTCTATATTAAAAAAAAATCTATGTCACTCAATTTTATACTAAAATTAAATTGCATTGCTTATGTAATTTTGTTCCAGCAAATAATAACTGACAAAATATGCCAGACGGTGAAAAAACGTTTCAAACGCTAAGCATTCTTTTATTTCTAAAAAAAACTATTTTCTGAAACTTAAACATTAAACAATCCATAACATGAATTAATCTCTTCCCCAGGATTTTTTAAAAATTGGATTTTGGAGGGGCTCACCTTCAGAAACTGTTAAAAGTGAAGTAGCTCTAAAAACTATTTGTGGCTACTCTCTCAGGCAAATTTTTTAAACCTGTTTATTTGAAAGTTTATATTCCTAAGTCAAATTAATAAACTTGGGGCATGGTCATAATTTGTCCCCACCCATAACTTTAAAACAGATATGTTATTTTTATGAAAACCTTGTTGGTTTCTTGTTTATTAAAATGTATTTGATAATATCAGAGTTGAGTTAAATAAATCTGTAGGGAGGCAAATCCCACTTCTTTCCAAAGGAGGGGAGAGACTCAATTCCCCCGTGATTTTCGGTTCCGCCGCCACTGCTTACAATAATACACTTACAACCGTTGTACATTCATTTGTGGGTTTTACATATTTAAATGGGTGTCAATTGACATTCGTTAGAGTAGATATTGTTGACCTTGGTGGTATTACGATAAAATGTTCGCCTCAAGACCCGATGTTCGTAGACTCAAACACAGCCGAGGTTGACGTATTTATCTTGATCGATAAAAACTCCGTGACCCATCTTCCTCCGGAGGCAAGCTGTCGGTTCTATGTCAATTGTGTCATGTAAAAGAACTCTAGAAGGTATGTGAAAATACCTTTCCATGCAAAATTAGTAGGTCCTTTTGCTCTCGCTCATGGAAATTCTCGTATGCTGATATAATCAGTTGGTTCAGAAAGGGCACGTTAAATATCTCAAATGGTTTACATAAAAACAGATGGCTTATTTATTAATGATTAATAAATTTCCAAAATTAATAAATATCGTTGCAGGTTGCAGTTTATCTAAGAAACTCTCTAGACTTTATCAAAAGGAACAAGATATAGCAGACTTGTATTACAGTGTCAGTAGTGTAACTGGACGACCGTGTGACAACAGGTGTGTGTGTGTGTGTGTGTGTGTGTGTGTGTGTGTGAGTGTGTGTGTGTGTGCGCGCGCCACCGTGGGCAACAAATGCCTATATGCACCAGATTACATCACATAGGCTCACATGACCAATTGTAAATAGGTCACAAGTCATTATTTCCTTCATATCTCTTGAATTGGACCTGAATAATATTTAGGGGTAACCTCAGTCACACTACGGTCCACCTTATATAAGATAGGGCCTAGTGGTAGAGTAGGTAGACGGTGTGTACAGGGTAGGTAGTTTTATACTAAGGGCCAGTTTCATAGTCAAATTTAGTACGCCTCAAGTGCGGCGCTACACTAAGTACAAGACGACACCTACCTAAACCAGAATGGAATGGGCCAGTTTCTTATACGAGAACGGCCCATTCCATTCTGGTTTAGGTAGGTGTCGTCTTGTATTTAGTGTAGCGCCGCACTTGAGGCGTACTAAATTTGACTATGAAACTGGGCCTATGACAACCACAGGGCCCCTCCCTACACGATCAGTCAGACTGCCAGTATTAATAAAGTAATAATTATTAATGACAGTCCGATTGATCGTATATGGGCAGTACTGATGGACTCATGGCCGGACTGAATGAAATACTGATTTAATCCAAATTTTCTGATCACACCAATATCAGTCCATCAGTCTTACAAGTGGTAGGAGAGACTGACAGTAATCCTGACCATGTGCGTGCTCCAGTCAGTATTTCCTTCAGTCTCAGTGGTAAACATAAACTGCCCACGCTTTTTTATTATCATTCACGTTGTTGCACGTTGAATTCAGGAGCTGAGACTGATACAAATAATGATACGAAGACTGACCATGTATGGTCTCGTAAATACTGATGCATACTGCCAATCTTAGGACTGACAGTCTGACTGATCGTGTAGGCAGTGTTGCCAACTCTTTAGCCTCAAGCGATAGTACACGAACACTGATATTATTTTATTTGCTGAACAGTAATTTTTTTAGTGAATTACATACAGAATCTAAAAGTAATTACTTGATAACATCAATGGCAACGTAGAAATCGTTCCCTTTGATAATATGCATGTGTAGGTTGGATAGTTGGTGTTCGTACAATCGTAGGCGGCAAGTCTTCACACAAGCCACAGGCAGAGTAACCCAATACTAATAACATTAGCCTTTTCTGTCGTCATTTTCCTTGCCCATATTATCTTCCGTTGTTTCCCTGAAGCAATCTACAGGTTGGCTAAAAAGGTCTTTCTCAAAAATACTACGCTGATAAAAACTATCGATTGGTTTGGAATGAAGTTAAAAGTATCAAGTTAGAGATATCTAATTAGTTATGAGTTTTTGAAAAAGCTGTAGTATATTAAACATGTTTATGGAGGGTGTTTAAAACAATTTTCTTTGAGCCAAAGCTAGACTTACTTTTTATATAGTGACCAGTTTAAAAAATGTTAAGCCCAAGCCAACAATTACTATTCAAAAAAACATTGAAATAGCTTATAGAGGTATATATAGTTCGAGCCTCTATCGGAACCTCCCCCCCCCCTAACCCTCTAAGTTTTAGGTGCAGGGTTGGGTAAATCATAAATCTCCACCCCTATCCCTTTTTTATAATGATAAATTAACGTATGTGGGGCTGGTTGTTGTGTCTGATCTAGATTTAAGCTACTTTACAAGTCGTGTACTGATATAATAAGTCGGTTGAGAAAGTGCTCTTTAAATACCTTTAATAAATGAGAAAAGTTTTTACTGAGGTGTTGTAAAAGTATGATGTTTTGATTCAACTGTGTCCTATTGCCAAATATTCAGTCCAATTACACCCCAATTTTCTTAGGACTGATCATATCTGACAAGTAGGAAAGTTACTAAAGTCTGATTTTCATATAAAAACTGGAAACATATGTTGCCACAATGGTAGGGAAACCCCCAAGAGTATAAATACACACATTATAATATATAAGTCCATCTGATTAGTGAAATAAAGATAAATTATAAAGTAATCAACAAGTAAGGGATATTGGAAGCTTTTGAAGAATTTTTAGATAAACTTAATAATTAATTACTCAAATGAGACATATTTCTAGAACGCCATATTTACTGACTTTAAATCAATGTTGGTGGTCGAAAGTGGGCTTTATATAAAAAGGGCTAAGATCTACGTTCACGTATTTATACGTCAAGTCATGTTATATGCAAATGTCATTGTTGATGTATATTATTAATACCTATAAAATAACACTAGTGATATGGTAAAATGTTATCAATGTTGACTACAAAAATTCCGTTTGTGTTTTCCAAAAGTAGCTCCAAATGTTCATTTGTAAGAAACTCAAGGTTCAGAAACCCCTTTGAAAATATGTTGCAGCCCAAACACAAGAATGCTTGATTATTTAAATAAACCTATGTTTATTTAGTAACACGTTTATAAGTGGGAAATTAATTTAAATATTATTTGGTGGATTTTGGCCAAACAATCCGTTCCAACTTTTTAAAAATTATAATGAGACATTAAGTGTGTGTTATTGAATAAATCTAACAGGTTCTTAAACTGTGGATCAAAAGCCCTCCGAGGAACGCGAAAAACATTCTGAGGGTCAGAACAAATATTTACAAACGTGAGTAAATTAAGTAATTACTATATAACTATTGAAATTATAATAAACTACAACCTTCCATTCCATATTTGTTTAGTTTAATGCACAAATAAATGTCATCAGACTGGATTATACGAACAATATTTTAGTACATTAATCGCTTTCAATGGTTATGTTGTAAATTATAAAAATTTGATTAATAACATTAAATTTAAGTGTTTGTATACATTTGTTAGCCATAAATAATATGTTCATTATTTATAAATTTCATTTGATCCAAAACTGCCCAAAAACCGACACTAAGGTATATAAAAAAACTCAACTTAGGTTTAACCATTACCACCGAGTCGCTAATGGCTGCGTTGTCTGATGGCTGTGATCTTAGATAGTCACATGTTTATAAGCTGACGACTTCCGCACGTCCATCTTAGACTCTGCCTTAAACTAAACTATGAGTGAAGAATGACCATGAGCACGGGACGAATCCTGGATAGCTCAGTGGTAAGAGCATTGGCGTACTAAGCCGAAGGTCCCGGGTTCGATTCCCGTGTCCAGGTGTCATTTTTCAATTTTCAGAATATGATATCTATGAGGGACTATCCCCACTAAAATGCATTAACAATAGTTTCGGCTATTTGTTCCATTAGCTAACATTGTCCAAAATTACCCATGTTTAGCTTCTACATGTTGAACTTGACATGTCAAAAAATGATTTTAGAGCACGTCTCAAGCCGCATACATTCTTTTGAACTTTTTTTTAAAAAAAAAGGTTGTTCAAATGAATGGAGGTGTACATCAGTTGTTTAGCTTGTCTGCCCCCTCCAATGTAAATGATAATTTTCAGACAAACATTGACAGCTCAAGTTGCATACGAATATTTCTATTACTTTGTGCTTGAAGTGACACATAATCTTCTCTGTCACAGTCCATAGTACTACAGGATGTCCAGCCAGACTATTTTTTAAATAATACTTAGCACCAAGTCTTACTATCCGTGCGGTTTACTAATTATGCTAATGGGTTAAGAACTGGTAAGGATGAATAGAGGAAGTGTACCCGAATTTGCGTGGAGGGAGAGTATAAAACTATTTAGGAAAACCACCTCCAGTTCACCCATGAAAAATTCGAACCTCGATCTCCCCGTCCTCGGCGGTCTAGCTAAACACAAAACTAACACGTTAGCTAACTGCGCCACAAAGGCGGGTTATATTTTAAAATTACCTGACATTTTCAGAGTTTTCAGAGCCAATTTCCAACTTTCCCAGTCACTATGTACTACAAACATTATTTTATTAAGATAGCCACGTGATCTGATATTTCTTAGACACACATACATTCTGAAATTGTGTCGCTCTATGAAGGGGTTGAAGGATTTCAGCCTAAAGCGATTGTGCTAATGGGTAATGTGATCTGAGTTAAGATTTCGTTGACAACATATTGATCCAATAAAAGATCGCCATACACAAGTTTTGTTTGAAGTTGTTGTGAAACACATTCTTTTTTAGTTTATTCTTCCTGTAATGTAATCGAATTCTCGCATATGTGCAACTCAACTTTAACTAAAGACGCGCGGTGGAGGGATGGAAAGATAACACGATCATAACATGTTGGCTTGGAGAATTGCGATTAGTATCTCAACAGGGACATTTTTGTGTTAAAATAGATTCATAGTGTGCATTAAAAGTAAGAACAATGTTTCTTTGACTATTGTACATAAAAGTTATATTGAGTATTATTTTAGAAAAATATGAAAATTCCAGAAATTTAATCAAATTCTCTGACTTTTCCCTGTTTTCCAGGCCGTTAGATACCTTATACCAATATTAGATATCAGATACAACTTAGGAAAACAGGGTCAGTATGTTGACTTTTAACAAAACCATAATTCGCCTGAAGAGAATAAAATAAACACTATTCCTTATTGACTATAATAGCGGGTTAGAATCGAGCTTTGCGCCTTCAGATGAGGTCATTAACTTGACAACTAATCGGTCTCTCTATTAACCATCACACAGGCAATGTGGATACACACACGGTGACATAATGGGCAATTAAAACAATAACAAATTAAAATATCTGGCTTTAGCAAATACTCACATTATTTGAGACTAGCTCACGCGGGATAGATTAGTGTCGTTAAATAGGATGACGACGATGATGGTATTCAGGATAATTCAAATGGGGCATTTCTTCAATTGTTAGCACATTGGCACATACCTGCAAACACAACAAGCGATTAGTGACCAGCACTAACACAGGATGATGACATTAATAGAGAGTTCGCAACATTGATAAAGAGAACTATTTGGAACAAGAGATTAGTGACTACAAAATTAGTACAAGTACTCGATACATCCGAGCAGATAAACTATATATAGTTGAAAATTAAGAGAGTATTTGTGTGTCAGTGTTTTGTTCCACTGATATCCGCCTAGATGACATAGTTAGCTAACGTGCTAGTCTCACAGTAGACTAGACTGCCAAGGGCGGGGATATTGAGGTTCGAATCTCAGTCGGGTGAATTGGGGGGCTCCTTAAACGGTTTTCCACTCTCCCTCCACACAAATGTTGGTTCAATACCTCTAAATTCAACCTTCCCAATTCCTAACCCATTAGCGTAATTAGTACTTAAGCTTATAAACCGAACGGGTAGTAAGACATGGTACTATAATTTAATTTGTTCCTTTATCTATCGAGGATTGTTCCGATACAAGGTTAGATCTTCGCTCATTATTCTAAAATATAAATCGCTACTAATCAGGCTTCCCTAAGCCCCAAGAGTATTCCTGTGACAACAGAGCTTTAAGAAGCCGACGCTCTCACACGCCCATTTAGACTTCTCCCTGTATATTTGGTAAATAGTTAAGTCTAGCACGAGATGGCACGGTCACACAACTCTAGCGATTACTTTTTACTTTGTCGTTATCTTACAGGTAGATAAAGTATTGTGATCGTCAAAAAACTCTAACTCGAGATTTTGATGAATCAGAAAAAGTTGTTTTTGAATTTCCGTCTGTTTGTTTGTTTGTCTGTCTCGGACTAGAGCCTAAGCTATTTTAGATCAGGCTAGAACTTGGTATCCAAGATTTTCATAGGGTCCCCCTGAGAGGTTTTTGGAATTGGATATCTAAGACTAAAATTAAGAGTAGTTTACTGAAGGGCAAAAAGAGAAAGAGTTAATTTTTTTTCAAAATCAGCTCTAGCAATTTTGATTAAATTTCATTTCTTAAAATTTATAAATATTATAAACAAAATGGCTACCCTCATTATTTCAGAAAAATACTTTAAGGGCTCCGGTCTGATGCGTAAATTCTCATTTTTTTAAATCACATCTACGAAACTATTTAACTATTTGAGATATTTGTAATAAAAATATTTTATAAGAAAGCTATTTTTATAAAACAATAACGTTAATTTTTTTTTTTTTAACTTTACGAACACAAAAGGTAAAGTATTGCGACCGTAAAAATAATCTAACACGAAATGTTGATGGATGTCGACGTCTCATGACCCCCTGGACCAAAAAAGGTGGTTTTTGCAATGGCGTCTGTCTGCGTGTCTTTTTAGCCCCAAAATAAAGAGTAGTTTAATAAAAAAGAGTAAAAAGAATAAATCAATTTTTATTAAAATTTGTATCTAGGCATAGATTAAGATTATAAATAAGATGGCTATTTTAATGTTTCCATGAAAATGAATTTTAGGGTACTTTACAGAAGCAGAAACTTCCGTATCTCCGCAACTATTTGAGATACTAAATAAATTATCATTGCAACATTGTAGTACTATTAAAAATAAAAAACTTCAATACAAAATATATTTTTATAAATCCAACCGTTTCTGAGATATTGGCAAATATATTAATACAATTTTTTGAGCTTTGATTTCTAAGAGATACTTCTTAAGTTTTAACGCAATAATTATGTAATGTCATAGAGTAATTAAATATAAGTAAGTCTCTCAAGAAGATTGTTGTTTTTCCTTAAACCCCTTTGGAGAAATGTTTGTACAACAATGATTTAACTCCATTTAAACTCAATAGTCAAGATTTGCATCTTGTATTGGTCAAAATTTATAAATCGGGAATTGGATAGCAATAGGATGACCTGAAGATGTCAAACACCTAATAAAATGTCAAAATTTGAACCGGAAGACGAAAATTTCAATACGAAGTGTAGATCCTTGTGGACCCTAAATCGATCCTTTTAATTGGTCCCAACATACAAATGAGGACATTAATTATTTGAAAATTAAAATTATAAAATTAAAAACCAGAATTTAAAAAAATGCTTTACGTAAGTATAGTGCAGTTTATGCTCATGTTTGCTAGTGTATATTATTTCGTTTCACATATATTACGAGTTTTGAGCAAATATCTCCATTTTTAAACAATAATCTTGTGAATGTGGGGAATGAGAGGCCTCTACCGTGGTTTGGATTCCACGTTAAACTGTAGGTCCTCCATTTCATTTCACAATCACCCTACCATTACACATTAGCGTAAGTGTGTATAACCCGAACGTATAGTAAGACGCGGTGCTAATAATAATAATAATAATAATTTAAACAATAGAGCGAGAAAGTCCGTGCGGAGTTCCGTACCATTTATTTTATTTTAATTTAACAGTTAACAGGATAATACTGTAGAATTCCTTTCTATCCTTCGCAATTAGGATGTTTGACCAGGGAAACACCCACACTGGTGGTCACGATGTATATGGTGCTAAACAAGCAATTCACTTGACATTGATCGGAAAGAAGTCAGGGTTCGAATCCTGGAAGGGTGTAATGAGTGAGGGTTTCTACGTGTGGTTTGTAAGTGTGGATTATTCCTCTCCTGGGTTGTATGTACTTTGGAACCAGATCTATTCCTCTCCTGGGTTGTGTGTACTTTGGAACCATATCTATTCCTCTCCTGGGTTGTGTGTACTTTGGAACCATATCTATTCCTCTCCTGGGTTGTGTGTACTTTGGAACCATATCTATTCCTCTCCTGGGTTGTGTGCACTGTGGAACCAGGTATATTCCTCTCCTGGGTTGTGTGCACTGTGGAACCAGATCTATTCCTCTCTTGGGTTGTATGTACTTTGGAACCAGGTATATTCCTCTCTTGGGTTGTATGTACTTTGGAACCAGGTATATTCCTCTCCTGGGTTGTGTGCACTGTGGAACCAGATCTATTCCTCTCCTGGGTTGTGTGTACTTTGGAACCAGATCTATTCCTCTCTTGGGTTGTATGTACTTTGGAACCAGGTATATTCCTCTCCTGGGCTGTGTGCACTGTGGAACCAGATCTATTCCTCTCATGGGCTGTGTGCAGTGTGGATACAAGTCTATTCCTCTCATGGGCTGTGTGCAGTGTGGATACAAGTCTATTCCTCTCCTGTGTTGTGTGCACTGTGGAGCCAAGTCTATTCCTCTCCTGTACTGTGTGCACTGTAGAGCCAAGTCTATTCCTCTCCTGTGCTGTGTGCACTGTGGAACCAAGTCTATTCCTCTCATGGGCTGTGTGCAGTGTGGAGCCAAGTCTATTCCTCTCTTGGGCCTTGTGCGCTGTATAGCCAAGTCTATTCCTCTCCTGTGTTGTGTGCACTGTGGAGCCAAGTCTATTCCTCTCCTGGGTGTTTTGCACCTTGCAGCTAGCTCGTGGGCTAGTGACAGTATAGGGTTACAGGGTGGCACTTCACGGACTGTAAGTAGAGCAAGTGTGTAACTCTACACTCTCAGTGAACGGTCCTGTGAACTTGCTGTACCACTTCCTACCACACTATACCATCCCGATGCAGCAATTCATACCACCATGTTGTATAACTTCTTACCACAGGCCACGGAGGTCCTGGTCAATCTCCGTTTGCGGGGCCCCCCTTCCCCGCAAAAAATATATTAGTTGTTATTACAGTAGTTCTCACCTGAATACCTATTTTCAGCCTATAGATCATCAGGAAATGCCCTAAATACATTCAATAATCAATGCTAGCAGCAGTGTTTCTATTCATATAAGGGTTGATTTCTCCCAATTCCTTATTTAGATGTACTTCCCCAACGAACTAGATCTGTATTAAGATACAGAGGACAACTGTGCCAAGTTTTAGTAAAATAAGTTGGTGTTTTCAAAGGTTATCGTGAAACATATCCACCACAAACAGACAAATGCAAATCGGTAGAGTTAAAACGCAGGGCTCGCTTCACTCGTTTAATAAATCAAAGCATAAGACAATGTTTTTGTTTTTACACTGACAATATTTTATAGCTCTCCCATACAAGAAGGCTATACGAGGTAAGCCAATATGTTCTGCCCCAATTTGGTAACCTGTGTCACCTAAACAAACGCGGAGCCCCCCAAATCACGGGGACCTGTTTGTCCACCCTAAAGGCAGCACCGATACTAATGACATCAAAATAATGACATGGGGCTATGAAGACATCATTTTGTTTGCCAAACTTAGTCTATATTTCCTCAGTGTATTTATTTTAGTTACGTGCAAGCAACATTGTAGCGTGTAAATAGCCAAAACAAATTTTATTTTCATTGCAGGGATGGGAAAGTGGATTTAAATTTGCGGGGGAAAGTAATTTAAGAAAGACTAGGTCCATACCCAGGACTAATGGCCAGGATTTAATCCCCAACCATCCCATACATCAGCAAATCAGACTAAAAATGATTTTTAATTTATAGCACATGTCCACCAACGTAAGTCAAACATATATTTTATTTAAACATAGTCTATATGTACCTATTTTATGAATAAGTAGAATTGAGTAAAAACCACCCTCAGAAGCGGGGAATCCTTTTAGTAAAAACAACCTCCAGGCACTTGGAATCCTTTTAGTAAAAACCAACCTAAGAGGCTGTGAATCCATTTAGTAAAAGCAACCCTCAGAAGCGGGGAATCCTTTTAGTAAAAACCACCTGCAGACACTGAAAATCCTGTTGGTAAAAAATACCTTTAGACGCTGGAAATTCTTTTTGTAAAAACCACCTTCACAAACTGTGAATCCTTTTATTAAAAACCACCATCACACACTGGGGATCCTTTAGTAACCCCCTCCTCCCTCTAAGCTGTGAATCTTTTTAGTAAAAATCATCTTCAGACACTGAAAATCATCTTAGTAAAAATCACCCCCACAAACTGGGAATCCTTTTAGTAAAAAATCATCTTCAGACAGTGGGAATCATTTTAGTAAAAACCACCCCTACACAATGAGAATCCTTTTCGTAAAAACCACCATCACAAACTGGGAATCCTTTTAGTAAGAATGATCTACAGACACTTGGAATCATTTTAGTAAAATCCACCCTCAGAAGCGGGGAATTCTTTTAGTAAAAACCACCCCCACACAATGAGAATCCTTTTAGTAAAAACCACCATCACAAACTGGGAATCCTTTTAGTAAGAATCATCTTCAGACACTGGGAATCATTTTAGTAAAAACCACCCTCAGAAGCGGGGAATTCTTTTAGTAAAAACCACCCCCACACAATGAGAATCCTTTTCGTAAAAACCACCATCACAAACTGGGAATCCTTTTAGTAAGAATCATCTTCAGACAGTGGGAATCATTTTAGTAAAAACCACCCTCAGAAGCGGGGAATCCTTTTTGTAAAAACCACCTTGAGAAGCTGGGAACCCTTTTGGTAAAAAAAAAATCCTCAGCTACTGGGAACTCATTTAGTAAAAACCACTCTAAGAACACCCAGGTGGGGTTTGAACCCCGACATCCCGCTTAACGGCAATCTAGAATACGGCGTGATGCGGAGCGGGTCTAGTGCAGGCCTAGTAGTATAAATAAAAGTATGATATGATGTATCGCAAGTATGCAGAAGAGAGAGAGGCAGGAAATATCCCGTCTCTTTAACCGTGGCCTGTAAATGAACGGGAGACCGATGTTGCAGGGTATATGAACATGTCTGTAGCAATGTGTGAGAAGGCGAGAGGAATGTTAGTAGCCGTGTGGTCCTGGGGCGAGGTTGTCACTTGTCACTTGTAAGGTGTGACATCTAGACTTATAGCTCCCGCCACTTACAAACAACAACACTATTACACTAACATGGTACAGACAGGTACAACAGAATACAAAAGAACACTATTTATAACAGTGATATAGTACAACCAAGCAGAGTGAAACTGCAACAACAACAACATGACGCAGACAAAGTGCAAATACGACATACATTACTTACAACTACGGCGTGCAACAGTGGGATGAACACAGAAACAACTTAAAATAATCATGACAAGCTGAAAATTCATCAAGTTATGTAAGAGTAGCATACTACCAGAGCTTCGTTTATCATGAGGTTTCATTTGGAATGGAATCGACCATAAAGTTATATTAGAATACGTCCATGACACCGAGTCAACCAACATAAAGAAACGTACTTGTTGTGTAGATGTTTGGATGGTTACATTACACGCACCTTGTATCGGGAGTGTAGACGTGTAGATTTTTTTAGTCAATGCACATCATTAAAAAAAAACCACAAAGTAAATATAAATTGATAGTCACTTTTACTGTATTACAAAACTTGAAATTGTATAAAACCATGATTTTTTTTTGCATCTGCAAATTGTCGGTTGTATTTTATGTCTTTATAGTGAAGATTAGATACCAGTCAAAATACCTATTTGGAGTTATTCTGAGGTGCTTTTAATGATTCCTGGTTTATTAATTTTTACTAAGCTTTGTATCCGGATAGAATATATCAAGAGAGGGGACAATTTAATTCCGAGGGAGGGGGGAGGAAGCCCCAATTCCAACGTCACTGCTATCAACTAGGGTAAGACGCCATTTTAGTCTACACCCCATAGTCAATGCTATATTTGTTTATTTATTGTATAGTTACATTAGCATAAAACAGCACCATGTATAAAAGTGTGTGTTTTACCAAACCCTTTCTTCACCTGCCTCTGACAAGACGTGTATTAATCACAACTTATGAATGTGGGGAATGCCAGGCCTCCACCGTGGTTCGGATTCCTCGTTAAGCTAGAGGTCCTCCATTTCATCTCGCAATCACCCTAACATTACACATCACCCGGACGGGCAGTAAGATGCGGTGCTAATAAAATAGTAATAATAATAATAATAAAAGTGTGTGTTCTTTAATACAAGTTAAATCATCAAATCGATTGATTAATAGGCTAACCAAACGAATAAAAAAAGTTATTTATTTGTAAATATAATTATACAGCTGTGTGTAAATTAATACACATAGATAATTTAAATAACTCTATAGTATTAATGAATTTGTATTAGCATACTCTAGTGCCAGTAAGATAATATTTAGCAAAAGCTTAGGTAAATGACCAAATAATGCTTGAGCGTCATTTTGTAAAAAGTAAAAGTTTTGCAGGAAAAACAGTATTTTTATGCAATTCCATTCTACGACTACAGATATAAGACAAGAATAAATGTATCAAACTATATGTAAAAAAAATACTTATATTGAATTAATAATTAATAGTTTTTTGATTATTTTTAACATTATAACCTAAATATTTTTGACAAATAATTGCTCAGATTGGTTGACTTAAGAGTTGGTTCAAACTTACTTTTCTACGTGACTTGTGTCTACCGAGGAAAGAGATACAGCATAGTATGGATATATCATATTTAATCTTTTCATATCAAATATTTGTGTTATGTGTGATACATATTATTTAGTTAATTATTATTAGTTTGGTAGTAATGTCAAGTTTAACGAAACTATAGTTCAATTAAGTCATCGTTAAAGCACAGGATTTTTCAACTGTCATAGTTTAAGAACAGGGTTGTTCCAAAGAAACCATCCCTAGTGCAGCGATGGCCCGCCACCCAATACACAGCAGAGACTTGATTTAATGTTTTCTTTTTTACGGTATTTACCAAATAAACATGTGTGGGCATAAATGACTGCAAACTAACAAATACAAGTATGGGATCTTACTCTAATTACAAAATAAAATAATAATTTATAAGAACCGTGCCTCAACCATCCTGACAAAGTGAGGGCCATTAAATCCAGACAATTAATATTGCTCTCCCTCATCGTTAATTATATGTCGGGAAACACATTCCTCATAATACAATTT
>CABEEJ010008341.1:0-24536 GCA_901482245.1 Timema douglasi
ATCACCCTCATACTCACTATCACCCTCATACTCACTATCACCATCATACTCACTATCACACTCATACTCTCTATCACCCTCATACTCACTATCACACTCATACTCTCTATCACCCTCATACTCTCTATCACTCTCATACTCATTATCGCACTCATACTCTCTATCACCCTCATACCCACTATCACCCTCATACTCACTATCTCCCTCATACTCACTATCACCAATCATACTCATCATCACCATCATACTCACTATCACCATAATACTCACTATCACCCTCATAGTTACTATCACCTTCATACTTACTATCATCACCCTCATACTCACTATCACCCTCATACTCACTATCACACTCATACTCTCTATCACCCTCATACTCACTATCACACTGATACTCTCTATCACCCTCATTCTCACTATCACCATCATACTCACTATCATACTCATACTCACTATCACACTCATACTCACCATCACACTCCTACTCACTATCAGCCTCATACTCACTATCTCCCTCATACTCGCTATCACCTTCATACTCACTATCTCCCTCATACTCACTATCACTATCATAATCACTATCACCCTCATACTCACTATCACCATCATACTCACTATCACCCTCATACTCACCATCACCCTCATACTCGCTATCACCTTCATACTCACTATCTCCCTCATACTCACTATCACCATCACCTCATCTCATCAGGACAAGGAAAGAGCCTACACGGAAAGGATGTACTATTAGTACATTAGTACGTCCTCTGGACAACGGTACATTAGTACTGGATAATATTTCTACTACTGGGCTACGAGAGATGTAGCCCACACAGGCATATATATCGGATAGAGTCAATTAAAACATTTCTTTCTCACATCAGAATTCAATTTAAATTGTACCCATTTCGGTGGCCGCATGGTCTAAGACGCTATTGTCTCAAAATACTAGACTGGCGATAATGGGTTCAAATATCAGTCGGGTGTACTGAGGGTGATTTTTCCTAAAATGTTTTACACTTATCCTCCAAGCAAATGCGGGTATACCTCCTATAAATATAAGATCCCTAATCCCTAAAACCACTAGCTTGATTATTATATAAGTGTATAACCTGAACGGGTAGTAAGACGCGGTGATAACAATATAATAAATATCAGTTTAGTTGAAAACTCTGGCGTGGATTGATTCCCAAGCCAGAGGGTAGAGTTTAATTCCCTCGAAAGCGATATATGTTGGTTTGTTGAACCTTAACAAACACTTGGTGGCTCATAAAACATTGCGAAGAGAAGTTAGCGCCCTCCAGTCGGTGTTGTTGGAGCTACCCCCATTCTTTAGTTAATGAAGCAATTACAGGGCGTTCCTGGGAGCACCTGTATCCCCATTGATCATCTTGACCTGGACCAAGCCCCGCCGACAACCACCACTGACATATTGCCCCCTTTCGCTCGTACTCACTCACCTTCCTCTCTCGTCCTTGGGGGAGAACTAGCAGGGTTTGGCCAGACTGACCAGTGAGCGAGTGACTGGGTGGCCAGACTGACTAGTGAGCGAGTGACCGGGTGACCAGACTGACTAGTGAGCGAGTGACTGGCTGGCCAGACTGACTAGTGAGCGAGTGACCGGGTGGCCAGACTGGTTAGCACGCGAGCGACCGGGTGACCAGACTGGTTAGCACGTGAGCGACTGGGTGACCAGACTGACTAGTGAGCGAGTGACTGGGTGGCCAGACTGACTAGTGAGCGAGTGACTGGGTGGCCAGACTGGCTAGTGAGCGAGTTACTGGGTGGCCAGACTGACTAGTGAGCGAGTGACCGGGTGGCCAGACTGGTTAGCACGCGAGCGACCGGGTGGCCAGACTGGCTAGTGAGCGAGTTACTGGGTGGCCAGACTGACTAGGGAGCGAGTGACCGGGTGACCAGACTGGTTAGCACGCGAGCGAATGGGTAACCAGAATGGTCAGCGCACGAGCGAGCGCGTGATTAGCAGATAGCTCTCGATAGTTGTTGACGAGGAGGCAAAGGTTCGAATCTTGGCTCAGGGAACTTAGGGTGGTTTTTGACAAGTGATTTATTGTTGTGGTTTTCTCATCCTCCCTCCACGCTAATGGTGATTATTTTTTGTAAGGGCCTACTTTGATTACATTGAAGTATTTTAACATATCAGTTTTATACATATACACATATATATAGGTATGGTTTGTGATCTTACCAATTAAATGAGACCATTAGTAGCAAGTGTGCTAAATCTATCGATAATTATAAAAAAGTCAAATATCATGTCGAAATGGGAAGTTTCCCAGCACTCAATGAACCAACATACAATAATATTGTCAGCGCCTGTAAACTAGACTGTTCCGGCTCGAGCGCGCGCGCTTGAAATTAGAACCAGTTCCATCTTTCAAGCACGCGCGCTCCAGTCTGTCCACCTTTCATTACAACCAATGTGTTCTAGTTTATATTTTAGTCGCTTGCCCGGTCTGGCCGTCCCCTTAGACAATTATTACCTAAGTTAGGCCCAACCGGATGTAATAATTACGTAGACATAGTCGTGCCTCAAAATTTAAAATACTAAAAATATTTAAAGAGGAAGCCGCAATTTAATAAAAAGAAAAATACAATTTCTATTAAGACATTTTCTTGACTTTCACCAAGCTGATTTTAATTTTCTTTTTACTTTCTCTCGACACCTTGCAGAAAGAAGTATTGTGATCGTAAAAAAAGAACTCTAGATTTTGATAAATGTCGACGTTCCATGACCCCCTGAAATCGAAAAAGTAGTTTTCACGATGTCTGTCTGTATCGCAGCCAGATTCAAAACTATTTTACTTATTGGACTAAAACTTTGTATCTGGGGTTTTAATGAGTTTACCTTGAGAGGTTTTTGGAATTACTTATTTAACTCTATGATTAAGGAGAGCTTACTCAAGGGCAAAGAGAGAAAACATCGATTTTCTCCAAATAAGCTCTAATAATTTTGATTAAATTCTCTATACAGGTACTGTTTAACATTACAAACAAAATGTAAATTCTCATTTGCCAATGAAAGCGGCTTTGAGAGTAATTTATATCGATGGAAGTTTACAATTTGGACCATACCTCCGTAACTATTTGAGATACTAAATAGCTTATCATTGTAAAGATGTAGTACTATTATAATTAAAATCTTTTGTTTGAAATATATTTTTATAAAATCAACAATTTCTGAGCTATAGGCAAATATATAAATATACCTATAGCTCGGAAATTAATATTATATATATATATATATATATATATATAGAGAGAGAGAGAGAGAGAGAGAGAGAGATCTTTGACAATTGAAACTGATTGATATGCTCTTTGTTGGACAGAGATGTTCCCATGTTTCTGCAACAATGTATATTATACATTTCACAAGTCTTGAGTTTTTAGTAAATGTCTCTCTGTTAAGATGAAAGCGAATGAAAGTCTGTGCGGTGGACCGTACCGTTTATTTTATAATAAAAGTATCAAAGTCTACATAATGTTAAATATCGAAGCTGCAATCTCTGTTTGATTGACGTTAGTCTGTGTATGTACGGTTGGTATTAAGACGGACCGATGTTGAAGTCTCCCGTCTGAAATTTCTCTCGGCCATATTACAAATCCTGTGAATTTATCGAGTAAGAAAGTTTATTTAGTTTTTCCCCTGGGTACGACTCGCGTGATCTTACATTAGTGGGTGAGTGTTAGGAGCGGGTGAAATGTGAAGCCGCATTCAAATAGAGCATCTATTTTATTTTCAGTATCACAACACTAATACTATATGTCAATAATGAAGTATTAAAAAGACAAAAACTATATTAACATTTTCTTAAATTTGAAAATTTGCACTTGGATATGGAAATCGAACCCAGGACTCTTGGATTACCACCCCCAATGCTCTACCACTTAGCTACCCAAGCAGAGTTTGTGATTTACAAATATGATACTTGTTGCGGTTACATCCGTGATCTATAGATCATTTCGATCTTCAAGGCATCGCTAGTCACGTATGCCTACACTTTGTTTACCCTCAAATGAAGCAGTCTTACCTTGATGGGATATACTATGGCCATGGTGTAATCTCACAAGGTAAGACTGCTTGTTACCTTTCGAGGCAAACTAAGTGTGCATTCCATTTTTTAGCATCGCGTCTTACTACCCGTTCGGGTTATACAATTATGCAGTAATTATGCCAATGGTTTTAGGGATTAGGAAGGTTGTATTTATAAGGAATGTACACGCATTTGCGTGAATGTATAGTGTAAAACCATTTTAGAAATACCACCCAAGTACACCAAACCAAAAATCGAACCTCGATCTCCTCATCTTCGGCAGTCCAGTTTATTGCAAGAGAAGCGCGTTAGACTGCGATTTAAATTGCTCTAGGATCCACGTGGTGGGTAGGCTGGAGAGCATAGTTGCCACATAGCGGGAGTTGGCATGGTGGGTAGGCAGAGGAGCACAGTTGCCACACAGCAGGAGTTGGCATGGTGGGTAGGCAGAGGAGCACAGTTTTCACATAGCAGGAGTTGGCGTGGTGGGAAATATTTGATGGTGTTGCGTCGATAATTCATTCCCAAAGTGGAATGTTTCCAATGATATCCAGGAAATATCAAGCTACAACCAGCACAAGCCGTCAGGGAAAAGTTTGTTTTACTGTGAGGACTGGCAAACTCAAATTCGCCACACGACTTTTGTACGATTCGCCACATGTGGCAATTGGCGACAGGCTTGCCTACCCTAGGTGTAAATATAGATCTTTTAATTTTATGTCTTTGATTAAAAAGTTTTTTTATTGTGTAATTTATCTTCAGAACTAGTAATACTGATCATGAAGCACGTGTATTCTAGTGTGTGTGTTTGTCCCCAGATGTCGCAGTGAGCGGTGTGGATAAAAACATGTCTTCCAGGAAGTACCTCCACAAACCTCCATTATGCCGTGTTCTCGCAGTAGTGACTTCGTGCTCTGTGCTCTCTTTCTACCTGATACACCACTATCAAGTTATACAAGACAAATGCTGCAAAGAACCGAACACTGGACAGCCCAAAGAGCTTACTGATGAACGATACTCGTGTCAATGGCTGATCACAAGAAAAGATCACCTTTGGAAGATTTGGGAAAAGGTATCACCATAAAATAGTTTACAGCTTTATATTTATTGGAATTGGTCCGCCATTATTATAATAGTGACATTCATCTTAGATCAGTTATATTACTGCCCCCCGTACCAGTGGTCATGCGGACTAAATGTTGGGACCACCAAGTCTGGTTTGTAAGGGACAGGGACGTTGGAGTTTGAATTCCAGACCTGTGTACTGTAGGTGTTTATTACCTTGAAAGTTTTCCACCCTCTCCTTCCACACCAATGTCCTCATATTTCTTATATAATAATTCTGCCTGCCTCGTCCCTGTCCTATTAGCGTTGGTTAAAATGTATGTCCCGGGATGATGATGAGACGTGATGGAACAAGTTCATTTAAATATACAATATTAGAAAGACGCAAGATCAAATATAAAACAAGTTATATTCAAATTAACGGGAAACATTTTTTGTTTAGTTGAAATGATCGCTTTTCACGTAGATGTAAGCTGATAGAATATGATTCTAATTTATTTATTTATGTGAGGTATAGGCCCTATATAAAGAGGTTGGCCTCTTCATACGTATCCATTTTAGAACTTTTCTTTAGGCCTACCCTTTATTTGAATGAATTAACCCTCTATTTTTCAACTTCTCGTTTATTTGACTGTATATTTAAATTCGTAACATTCATCATTAACAATCAGGAGAGCTGTGTAACTTACTAGTATTTTATTTCCATTTCAAGCAGCAACTCAATCTAGCGACTGGCATGATAACTAAGGTCCTCCAGTCCACACAGTTGAATCAGAGCAGGACAGATTATAGCTCGCACCTCCCAGCAGGATACCAATGGAAATGTTCTTCATCAAGACCCGATGAAAGGGCGGGGCTACCCTCGTGCGTCAACTCTTGCTCGTTTTAACCCCTGATTACGTTGCTGGGGGTGGGTTGGGGGTTGTCGCAATGAAACTTTCAGTTGGAGAGCAAGTATAGCAGATGCTATAGCAACATTGTCACCAGTAGAGTTGGGGTGTGAACTATTGCCTTAGCTTTGCACAGGTAGATCAGGGTTCGACACTCGGCCACGTACATTATTATTGTTATTAATAGTATTTAACGTGCACTTTCTGAACTAATTGATTATATAAGTACATGCAGTTTATTAATTTTATTCTCAAATAGACACAACAACCCTGACTGTTCATTAATCACAACAATTAGAAAGTATTCAGCCTTGCAGGAAATCAAACCCGGAACTATTAGGTCAGTGCTACTGGCTGAGAAAAGGAGGTAAATTCCCCCCTCCCAATTCCTTCCTCAACTTCCGGTTTACTACCCTCTCTACAAGTGAAGTCTGGTTTGTCAATTTTACACTCTCCTTCCTCAGCCTGGTACCCTAGATTAAAGAGTTTGTGCCGGTCATATACAACATACTTGCACTAAACATGCATTAATAATATAACTAGCTCTCTGCATTGCCGGGGTTCAAATTCCGGTAGGGTGTACTGGGGGTGGTTTTCCCTAAATGATTTCCCACTCACCCTCCAAGCAAATAAAGTAACATTTCCTCTAAATTCGACCTCCCTTGTACCTACCTCATTAGTTCTAATATGAGAATAGCCCTCATGAGTGTGAATTAAGCAGGCTTCACATAGTTATTTTATTTATATTTATTATCACTGCTTCTTACCACCTGTTCAAGTTATCCACATACGTGATAATTATTCTAATGGGCAGGGATGAAAAAGGAAGCATTTTAGAGGTGATCTACCCGCATTTGCATGGAAAGAGAGTGGGAAACAATTTTAGGGAAAACCACCCTCAATAGACCCGACTAGTATTCCCCATCATCAGCAGGCCAGTCTAACACGAGAGTGACGCCTTAGATCATTCAACCACTGAAGCGGGTTTCACCCAATGAAATGCACTGTTTGCATATAAACCTGACTTAATAATTTATGGTAGAGTATGCACCAATCAATTATAGCTACTAATAATACTTGTAGGTCATGTTTCATAAAAACTAGTCCAAATCGAACGTCTGAGCATTGTTTCACATTTGTTCAATTTAGAGGAATAATCGTTGAAGCATTCTACTCCAAGCAATGCCCAGTCACCTTTTAGAGACTTGGGATTGACTCCCGGTGAGGTGGTTTGAATCATAATCGTAGTCCATAGGGGTCTCCAAACTACGGCCCGCGGGCCACATCCGGCCCACCACAAGATTATATCCGGCCCGTTCCAAGATTTTATCAGGAAACAAACTAATTGTTTCTCTTCGTTATTTATTAACCACGCAGTTTATTTGACATGACCAATTCCTGTCCGCACGCGTGCTTCCCCCCATGACACCAGGCCAGAGTGCTGTTCGAATTGCCAACCCTCATTTTCAGTCGCAGGAGCCATTCCTTATAGCGACAACAGAACGTCTTGACTGTGCCAATTTTTAGGTAGTTCCAAGTCTCCCGGCAGAGGGTTGTAAAAGGAAAGTTCCGAAAGATGTTACCCAATTTAAAATCAAGTAATTATATTGATTAATTATTATACATATAATTGATTACATATAAATTGATTCATTTCTCACAGAGAATAATCAACGTCAATAACTTTTATCAAACACTGACTGACCTTGGAAAGTGGATTTTTTACAGACGTGACTGGCAATATTACTTAAATCTAAATTTGCACGTTGAAACAAATTTGATTTATGATCTACTTGCACATGTCAAGGCATTCAATGCAAAAATAATGATACTTGAAGAACAGCTGAACTTTGGCCCGCAAAATGTGTAAAATATATTACGTGGCCCGCATAGCAAAAAGTTTTGAGACCCCTGGGCTAATGGTATCAATAGCGTGTTGTAAAATAATTATTTTTAAACATGTATTTCCAGTTTTCGGAAGTGCAGACTCCTGTGTGTCACCCAGTTATCGGCGTGTTTGTTCAGGGTGACAAACAGTCGAACATCAGCTGGTTGCAAGTGGGCGTCTGCCCCAAAACATGGCCGCTCAACTACTCGGACCCAAACACATTTGGTCAGTGCTTAGTAGTTAGAGCTGCAACCATTCCTCTAGTCACTAGAGCCCATTGGCTATAGAATTAAACCACAGGTCTATAGTAGCTTGAATGCATCGTATGTGTGGATGCCTAAAATAATTGAGAATTGGTTCATCCTCTAGCCTCGATATTACAATGTATTGTGTTATTGGTGGTTTTTTTTCGCATTTATTGTGGTATTATTTTGTAAATTTCTTTTTATACAATCCTGTGTGTTAAAAGTACACGTTAACATTTTATCATTTACTATTTGAAACCAATTTTGCCCAGACCATAGAATCCCACAGCAGTTACCACATGAACCGTAGATCCAAAAGGATAATAGATTATTAATATCCACACCGATTTGATCAAACCACAACTTAGCTTGCAGCTACGGTAAAACGGACTTAAATCTCTTAACATAAAGGTTAATATGCCAAAGTAATTAATGAAATTATATTCAGTGAGTGAAGAGAAATAGATCTGGTGTGAGTTGCGGGGTCTATGATTTTATTCTTGCCCCCAGAAAGGAGTTTCAAGTTTTCCATCAGATGGCACCATCTCAACCTGATATCTTACCATGAGAGGTGCCAAATATTGGGAAACCATCTTTTCATCTGTCAAAGATTGACAATTTGTGCCGTTAAGAGAGCCACTTCATTAAGCGAGTAAGTGTTATGCAGTTGAGTATTTTAAAATAGCTAGATAGCTATATTTGCTCAAGGTAAGTAAGACTATAGCGGATTAATTATTTAAGATATGAAATATATTGTTTTAAATTAAGTTAGTGATAATTTTCATCTATAAGGAAAACCTCCAAGTAAAAAACATATGTGATTGCACAGCAGGCTGAAAATACTTGGAGGTGGCTTTCCAGACACATTTGGTTGGTGCAAGGTGTTAATCTGTCCTTATGGTCCTTAAGTCAGTGACTAGCTAGCACTATGCTGCAACTTATGAGACAGGTTTACTAATGATACGGTGACAAGTGTATTCGGGCTCAAACAGGGAAAGCACTGGTGATTTGTGGGTGTTTAAAGAATGTATTCAGGTTTTATGGATATTCTGGGTGACCCTCTCTTCTGGACCCTTGTCCTAGTGACACCCTAGACCACGGTACTCCTGAGGGATTTCAGAAACGGAAGATCAAACCTCCTTGTCAGTGTGGGTTTCGGTAACCAATGTGAGAACCTAAATTGAGAGTTCATAGAAGGCTGAGCCCCCTGTCTTTGGACTAAATTCTCGATATCTGCCCCTCGACTGAAGTTATCAAGTACCTGGGAGAATATTTCTTTTTGAGAATTGGTAAGACTCATAGTGAGGCCTTCGGTGATATACTTAATATCCTGAGGATTTAACAAAGCTGCAACAGTGCTTGATTGCACTTTCTCCAGGCCGCTGCCAAGAGCAGTGTCTTATTATTTGGTTAGGCACAGGGATGGAACCTTTAATCTTGGCAGTTAGGGTAGCCAGAGGATGTGGCATTATAAGTGACAATGACAAAACAAGTACCAGAAAAACTGTTCCTTGGCGTGGATCCCCTCACTAAACTAGAACGGTGATGTTGAAGTAGCGTCCTGTCGCATGGTTTTTTCCCAGCATCTCCAGTAATGTGCATAGAAATAGTGGGAATCCTGAAAATGAGGGGTGACTCCACACCGAAGCTGAGATCCACAATATTAGGCTCGTCAAAGAGGATTTCCTCAATCTTAATGGATAGTTCCACTTGCCTAAAATGTAAAAGTTGTATCTTTCTTTATTTACTAAAAATCTTTGAAATGTCCCATGCCCCTCATTTTATTCGGTTCTTTGAAATGACTTACTGTTTTATATACACCTTTTTGAAGATATTAGAGTCTTAGTATATGTATTCTGGTTAGAATTTTAAATCCATATCTATAAGTAAAGATGGGAGCGGCTCCTACATTGCACTAAACCCAGTCATGTGTAGACGATGTCTTTCAGATATATTAATATCGTATGTTCATAGGTTCTATATAGGTTAATAGTATTTTAATTCTTGAGTAAAACCATTACCATAAACTTATCTTCAAGTAACCAATATCTTTGTTTGTTTAATGCTGTAGATCTAAGCATTGGGGTCATATCTTATTGACGGACTTGTCTTTCAGCTTAAACCTCTTCTCCATGCTGAGAAATATCAGTGACGAGCCCGGTTTGGATACCAGAGGTCAGTGGAAGACTCCAAGGGCGAAGCTATACCAAGGTGGTGACTGTAAATCTAACTTGGAGAACTACATCTCCGGTTATTGTCGTATGTCTTTAATTACAAGCCCCACGCACTCAAACTTAAATGAGCTCTCATTGCTAAAGATTGATAACATATTTACATAAGTAGATCATTTAATTTAATGAATGGTATTGTTTATTAAAAAATCTAAGCTAATATAGTTTTAATCTGGGAGGAAGAAATTTTAACCCCAATTTTTTAAGTATAAAGCTCTATTTATATTGTTCAATCACGCCCGCAAAGCTGGTTCAAAGTCTTACTCCCAGTTTGTGGTGTCCACATCTGAACTAAGCACAGAATAAAGTTGAAATCTAAGTAAATTCATCAGAATTCATCTAAAACCTTTTGGCAGTATGTTTGACCACCGATGGTATGGCATTTTGGTAATTCATTCTGAATTATTATAGGATAAACCCAACAAATAGACTTAAGAGAATTATCTTACACTTTTAGTGATAGGGGAAAATACTAACTAAACAATCAGCCGTACAATCTTAGGCCTGTCGGTATTTGAAGCTAGAACATCTGAATAAATTAGAAGGTGCATTCTCTACTGAGAGAAGGTGTCTGCTCATTCACCTGAAGAGAAGATAAACACACCAGGTAGAGGGCACTCATTGGGGAGCCAGTTCTGTCCTCTAGGGTCAGAGTCAGGACTTGAACCACATAATAAAATCTTCCAGTAAGATCATTTCAGTACTTGAACTCTTGAAAATAATCGCAGTGACAAGCGTTTAAATTCCGACAGAGTGCATGTTTAAAAAAGAAAAGTTTGTTTCCATCTTCTTTTAAGACGATTGCTAGTGCACTACATCAAATTAGCCCTTTTAAACAAAAGGTTGCCCAGTGTACTTAGAAAATAGCCTTCACATACAGTGAGATATGCAACATACAAACAATATATATATATATATATATATACTTTATTTAATGTCTTCATATGTAAATAGGGATTAGCTGATAGAGCCACTTCCAGTTTGACTTATGCTTTCTTTCGAATAGTATTTCATGGTATTTGAACCGGGATTTTAAGTACATTTGGTGCTCAACTCGAGTTTAAATTTAACTATTGCTTATGACCTGAACAGGTAGTAAAAGCTTATCTACATGTCAGCTACGTACAGTACTAAATTCATCAACTCTGTAATAAATAACTTGACACACAAGCTGTGCTCATTTTCATCAAAACCTCTAGTGTGAACCTTCCCTTCGTAACATACAGATTCAAACAGACGTGGTACTTAGCTAGGCTCTCTAGACCTTTATTCGATAAGAAATCGATACCAACAATAGCCTGTTGAGCAAGGGATATGTCTAAAATAAATCATTTACGAAAACGAATTCTGATTTTTCCCAATAATTCAAAACAACTTGTTAAAATACAAACTCTATTTACCCTGAAAGGTTGTACTCTCACCTTGCACATTTCCACTATGGTATAGCTTATAAGATAGAGCCATAGTGTGATCAGTAAAGGTAAGTCAGGGTAAATGGAGCGTAGTTGGCCTTACAGATAGAGTTATAATAACCGCTGCAAGGTTATCAACAAGGGAATGTGTTACTGAAGGCTTCCCAGATATATTTAAAATCAAGGCAAATATTTTGATTTTCTTTCCCACCTTCAAACAACGATGAGACAAAAGTTCCATTTTAATCATAAAATAATTATTCTAGATACCTTTCTGCTTGCTCACAAGACCATCTCTTTGAATAATAAGTTATTTCAATGTGGACAGGTATTTCTGGTATGGATTGCAAGAAGTGCCTCTTCAGGGACCTGCGAGTTCTTCTCACCAACAGGAGGGCAGTCTGCTCCTTGATTTTCAGAAGACTCCACCCAACTAGTTCTGTCCGCAAATACTCCACCTTCCCACGACAACTCAGATCCTTCATAACGGAACATCCTGGCAAGGATTCCCAGGATGCCAGCAAAGTGATGCGGTAAGATTGGGTAGTAAATAAGCATGGGGCTTTCAACACTATCGCCTTAAACTAATCTCATATGGACTGTTGAGGAATTCACGAATAATTATCCATAGCTGGTGGCCAATTAACTCGAAATTTAGAACAGACCAAGTATTATCTGCTATTCTTTTTCAAATAAAGTTATTTATTTTAATCTAACCGTTCAATTGGGATATTCGCAGATTATACTAAATAATATCATAACACAGCAGAGGAGAACGGGGTTTAATGAAATGTACCATAAGTTTCCCGCAGAGGAGATGGAGACCCAATAAAGAAAATATATTGTACACAGTTGGGATTAAATCTTGGTTTGGAGTAAAATCCAAGGTGAAAAATACCCTTTAGCTAATCTGTCAGAAGTGTTGAGTTAACATAACATCAGAAGACTTCCCGCATATACATAAAGGCTTATACTGATTTAAACATGTAGAGGGAACAAAGTAGACTATTACAAAACTATTGCTACAATTAAATCTTCCACAAACATTTATCTGAATGTCCTCTGTGATATTTCAAGTTATTGTGAGCTCGCCGCAGGATGGTTCCCCCTGTTTGCCTCAATATCCACGCTTGATAGTAATTTGTGGCATTAAACTTTACAAATGCAACCTTGCTTGTTAAATACCTGTATTACTGTAAGAGTGTATTTTAGGGAGATGCAAATAATGACTATATCCTCCATAGATCACTTTATGAGAGTCATACGTGACTCAGATATATAGATCAACTCTTACGAGTATTAGAGATTTGCTTCGCCAAGTCCATTTGCCTTTCGGAAAGTCATTCCTTACTACTTAACTTGTTAAGATGTTTAAGCTGCAGTTCAATCCAGTGAGGCCCAGCGTCCTTTACCACCGATCACAAGGCTAGTGATATTGTTCTCTTAATAAATACTCATTAATATCACCCCTGTCACCCTCGCTGGAATACAGGAGCTATGACTACATCCATCGCGTCAGCCCCCAAGAGAGCGAGCCATACAGACCGAGTGGCCACCGATACGAGCGATGGTATGGCCAACATAATGAACCGTTAATCTCAGTTTTCCCGATCGGAGCTGCTACTTATTTATTCTAGTAGCACCTCATTTGTCCTCACGAGGCTGAGTTGACCCGTTCCAGACCCACTGCTTCATAGAGATGTTATGGAAGAGATGCGGATCGAAGCTGGGACCTGTGGAACTATGGCCAGGACTCTGACCACAATAAACGTATTCGCTACTCTGCCATTCATAGAATATCAATTTGGGCTGTGGAATATATCATTTAACCCCTAACACAAAGTATACTTGGTTTTAATCACCCAGATGGATCATTGTTATTGGCACCAATTACTAGACCATTTATTTCCTAAATTTAAATATAAATATAAAGTTAAACTTAAGAACTCATTTGAAATATTTGTAAAGATTTTGGTTTTCATTTGCCACAATCATTTTAAATGTATTTTGACGTATAAACAGTAACAAGCTATCCTGGAAACGTTTATACCCCGAATTTTAAGAAAATGTAGGTTTCCACAAATTCGCATTACAAATGAACTTATCAAGATTCTTTACACATACTCTTCAACTATTTGTGTCTTTTTTTTATTATCGAAATGTGTTTTATTCCCCTGAATAACATTCACTTTTTGTTTAGCTTTATCGATCTCGATCTGTCTCATATTAAAAAAAACAGGAGCAAAACTGGTCATACCTTTTAAACCCCGGTTCATGTCTTAATTTTTTGTTAATTTAATTATGACTACCGGATGAATATTGCTATCGGGAGGTTAAAGTTTGTGACCAGATAAATATTATCAGATACTTTAATATTTTACGCGTATTATTGACTGACTTTATCTGCCGGATAGATATCTGTAGGATAAATAAATTTTTATGCAGAAACGCAAGGTTGGTACTGTTTTGACCGGTGCGCGCATGCGTATAAACTCTGCTGCTACCGCTACTACCTGGCGAGTGGCTACATCACTCAACATGTTAAATAATGGCGGTTAAATGAGTGCGAGTAAACAGATGACGTCACGTGGGCGCAGAAACTAAGATGTCTTGCAAGTATTAATTTCGGTGTCGGCCAAAATGTGGTCAATAGTTGGGTACAACGTTTACAAATTTTAATTGATTGTATTCACATTTTTATTATTTATTCTTGCATAGCTATAACTTTTCAAATAGCTTGTCAGTTTTATAAAAGTGTGAATTTAATGTTCTAACTTTATATATCTAGAACCTAGGCCTGTGCTTACTAAACACGTGATCCAAAATTTTAAACTAAACACAGATTCTGATTGGCGAAGCCTCATTAAAAACAACGCGTCACTATGGCAACAACCATTTTAACTCCTAGATAAAAGCTTTCCCGATAAAAATCTGATGGATAAATACATTTTATCTTGCAGTCATAAGGCGCACTGTTAGCTTATCGACCAGATATACATATTTATATGCCATATTAATATTTATCCAGGAGTCATAAGACAGGCATTAGCTAGTTTAATTACACTAATTTAACTGCCAAAATTATTTCGAACATAATTGAATGGATACATTCATTTTGTATTTTCCAGCCAAAATGTCCACAAGACTCACTCTACCGACTCTCGGGACCCTGAACCACTTAGATGTGAACAAGGTAAAACACACAATTCATTGAACTGCTTACAAATGGCCAGTTATAAAAATGATATTTACTCTGCAGACAGTTTACCTTGATTTATAGCTAGCGTCTAGGCTCGTCTCATGATTTTGTTCAAAATAAGTAGCTGGGAGGTGTTTACCCGATAAATAGCACCCCATCCTTGTTTTTCAGAGATTTAAGGAGTTAAGGAATAGTTGATGAAAACAGAGCCAGGACCATTTTGGTTCAAACTACATTGTAACCGGAAACGGTCAATCTCGTGTTATAATGTATTGCCAGTGACTGGGAGATCAGGGTTCAAATGTCTGTGAGGTGTATCGAGGGTCATTTTACTAAATGGTTTTACACTCTCCCCTCCACTAAAATTTGGTCAAATTTCCTCCAAAATTACTATTATAATAATTATTAACGTACGGCTATGGCCCGTATAGGCATTTAAATATGTTGTGGCCAAATATACTATAATATACTGTAATGTAATACACTATAATATACTATAATACTATAATTTAATACACTATAATATAATATGCTATACTGTAATACACTATAATATAATAAACTATAATGTAATACACTATACTATAATATACTATAATATAATACACTATACTATAATATTCTATAGTGATAAAGTATTCATGATTGTGTTGGACCATTTATTTTGAATTTATAGACGTTCTGTACTAACAGTTACTACATTTAGTAAATATTTATCAAAATTAAGTTCGGTCATTTGATTTATTTTTAAAATATTATATAAATCTTGAGACTGTGAAAGAGAGAAACATGTATATATAAAGAATGGTGGATTACATACCTAAGCTCTTATATTTGTTAATTGCAATTTTAACTGCATCTCAATATCAAATTCTTTTAAATTGAAAAATGATACCTGAATACAAGAATCAAACCCGGGACGTTTGTATTAGCACCTCAATGATCTGCCACTCGTCCCTAGCGTAGGGTCATTCTAGGGACGATTCCTGGATAGCTCAGAGGTCTGAGCCTTGCCATACTAATACAAAAGTCCCGGGTTTGGTTCTTGTGTCCAGATGTCATTTTTGAATCTACAGGGTATTAATTAATTGTACTTAGTTGATAGAGTGTTGACCAGAACAATCAGTCTTGACCCAGAAGGCCTGTTAACAAGAAATGTAGCTATATCTGTGACGTAAGCTGATTTTACTCTCAAATTAAGTATAAAATATGTGAAATCAAACCTGAAGCTTGTGTATTGTTGGTATCTCTCGATCACCAATTGTTTCTCCGCTATAATACTTTTGCTTTTTTATTTTGTCTATATATTTTATATTTACTCCATAAAAGCAAACTTCTTCAAAAATTTGTGTCCCCACCTTTCAAGAAAGAAATAGACGAAATAAAATATATAATTATTTTAATACCAAACCATTTAATTATCTTGTAAAGTTACTGATTAGGACCTCTCGGATAGTTTTGGTCACCCTCGATTATTGTTTGAGAGTTATTGATAGATTTGCGGGCTTATAAGACTCAAAGATCGACTGAAAATGGCCGGTAGATGACGACCTATGCAGTAGATGATCAGTGTTGAAGCATTTAGTCAAACCTTGTGAATATATTTGAATGTAAGAACTCAAAAGATGATTTTGTAATGGGTTTCAGATACGTCAATGGAATCTCTCCTGGCCAGTCTTCACGTTGAACCTGAGGTAGTGCTTCGTCCTGAGTTCAACCCTCACTGGAGGCACTACAAGGCCTCAGTGCCGTACAATGACGTCATGGTTCGAGTGACTGCGACACCTTTGCATTGCAGCGTCCAGGCGCGTTTTGGGGACAGCTTAGGACACCTCCAGTTAGTTCTGTTACTTCTACACAGAGAGGGTTGTCACGTGGGGTATCTAGTCAGTACTGGTTCGGATTTGGCTGGATCTTTAAAATAACTTTGTAATTGGCAAAGGATTTGTATTAATTAGGTGATCTGGTGGTCTAGAGGTAAGATGTTGGACTTCTGTACACAGATTTATCTGATTAACAAGCCCTTCCTTCACCTCTGACAAGACGTGTATTAATCACAACTTGTGAATGTGGGGAATGCCAGGCCTCCACCGTGGTTCGGATCCCACGTTAGACTGTAGGTCCTCCATTTCATCTCATAATCACCCTACCATTACACATTAGCGTAAGTGTGTGTAACCCAAACGGGTAGTAAGACGCGGTGATAATAATAATATATTAATTACAGCAAAGAGTGTAGGTATTTAATACCAAGTGCTATGCCCTGGGTTAAGTTAGTTTGTAAGTCATGTGTTCATAATATAAACATATGCTATAGCAGCATGCCGTTGCGGGAGTAAAGTCCAACTTCTTCAAAAATGTCAAAGTTTAAATTTTGTCCCTTGACATCGCGTAAAGTACATCTCGGCTTTTCAAAGTATATAAAAAAAATTCTATCTGAAAATATAGGCCGTTTCACTACTGAAATCTAGAACATTATCTAGTGATTAACAGCATGTTACCCGCTTCAGTGGTCGAATGGGCTAATGCGTCACTCTCAGACTAAGTAGCACAAGAATAGTCAGATGGTTACCAACTACGGCTCACGAAATCTTGCCAGTTCTTGTGGCAGAGTGGGAGATTAAGGGCGATCTAATCCAAAATTCGGCAAGTCATATTATTTGAACGAGTATGGTATTGCTCCTTAATAGTGATTTATTGGTTTTTATTTAAAAAAATATTTCTTGAAACTATCTAAAGTAGTCTAGGTATATTCCTGCATTCTGAGAACGACTGCTCTTGGAACTACAGTAGTTCAATGTTCACGTTGCAAGATATAATTTTTTTAATTAAAATTTTACAGCCATTTGAACGATTCTTAATTTACACTAACATAAAGACAAATAACCTCTGTGACGAATTTGAAAGAAAATGCACTAGCGTTCTTATATAGAGAAAATGAAATATAAATATTATAGAATACACCTGACTTGAACAGTGTGTTTCAAAGTCTAAGTTAACTATACTAGTGTCAAGCCAAGTTTATTGGACGGGTTGTATTTTTTTCGTACTGTATGTTTAAATACATGGACTAAGTGTTGTATTTTCAATAAAGATGTATCCACGGTCATAGTACATTTTGAATACATACAGATACATTTTACGGTATTTGGATTTATAGCCAACATAATATATTTATAAAGTAAAAAAATTCATATTGTCTTATTAATTTTGTTGTTGTAATAAGATTGTTCGTTATTCATTCCCCCAGTTGAGCGCCACTTTGTTGGCGTTTTATCGTTTACACACGTTGAAAGCCACTTTTTTAATGACCTGGACTCATTACATGCGGGGATAGTTCACAGTTCGTTCCCCGAGCTGGGTGCCACTTTTGTAATGAGATTGTTCATAATTCATGCTCCGTGAAGGGTGCTACATTTTATTGTGACATGGACTCCCAACATGCGGGGATAACTAATTATGGAATTTTTTCCTCAGTCTATAATTGAAGTCACTTATGTTTTTAAATAAGTATTTATTCAGCGTTATAATCATTGCATTGTGTACAGTAGGCCGGGACAAAACGAACCCCTTAAGGATAGTTTTGCTCCTGAAATAATAGCTTATAATAATTGGAAATAGTGCACACACTGCATGGTTTGTATGCAGTATTTAAATGGTATAAGGATATATTCTGTTGTGGCCGTTTTAACCCATAGGTGGTTCAAAACAGCCACCTTTTAATTGAAGTTCAAAAATATTTTATATCACTTAACCTGCACGCGCATCATAAATAAAATCATATGTTGCCTTTCCATAAACTCCCCGCACATATTTCATAGAACCATATGTCACAGCCTCTGCACTGAATCCACGGTTCTTCTCTTCATCATTGCAAAAGTCTCCTCCACATTTTCCAAAGCTATTCTGTCCCTGCAAACTCTTCTTTGGGTGAGTTCTTTTATTGGTTCTACTTGTACAAGGATCAGGGAATATTGCCACTGTGGGTGACTTGCACACTGTTAGTAATTTTTTACCTTTCAATGGCTTAGGCATAATAACTTT
Source organism: Timema douglasi (assembly GCA_901482245.1). Classification (NCBI taxonomy): domain Eukaryota; kingdom Metazoa; phylum Arthropoda; class Insecta; order Phasmatodea; family Timematidae; genus Timema; species Timema douglasi. The sequence continues at coordinate 19,030 of CABEEJ010008341.1, forward strand.
TATTGTTTGTTTTGGTTTTAAAGCTTATTTTCTTTTTATCTTGCAGATAACTTAATTTTTACACTTTCAAATGTTCTTTTTCTTTTACTAGTCACTCAGCTTAACTAACTATTCTAATGTTTTCTGGGCTTTTTAGGTGACATGCAACTGTTGTTTTGGGGTTACTTTTTGGAGCTGAATTTACCTTTCTTGGTAAAGATAACAAATTTCGAAACATTTTTAATGATTTGTTGTCATCTGTTTTTCTTTCGCAGTTTTCTTTAATCGAATACTCAACAGTGTTTGAAACCAATTAATGGGAGTATTCAATGAAATCCATTGGACTAAGTTCCAAAGTTCCTCCAGTATTTTCACGGGAATCATCAGGGACTCCATTGTCTCCTATTTCATCATAAATGTCACGTGTATCCATGTCTTCGTGCTTACTAGGATTCTGAGAAAAAATGGGGGTCGTTTGGATCCTCTTGATCATCAATGTCTTTATGCGCAGTGGTGTCTTCAAACTGAGCCAGATGTTCATTTGGTGTAGGCTAACTGGTTACTATAGGTGAAGAAAAGTTTTCATCTGGAAACACATCTTCATCAAACGGACAGATACCTGTAATGGCATTGTGCATTGTTGCAGATATGAAGGAGTGAACACTGATGAATGAAAAATTATCTCTTCACGAGGAAAAAACGTTTTCTGCCATTCACGCGCACACCGATAAACCAAACATCACACACTTGCTGCTAGCAACTTTAAAAGCTTCGTCTGACCTTGCGTGACAAATTGAAGTTCAGACAGTCGCTAGGAGTAGCTACATACCAACTGTAGAACAAAATATATAGCTAGTGACCGTTTTCCCTCAGTGACCGCTATGCCCCGGTCTACTGTATAATGAAAAATAATATTTTCTATTGTTTTAATTTTTTTAAATATCACCACGTCTTACTAACTGTTCAGGTGGTACGCATTTCTAATTGATAAAGAATAACAAACAAACAAATAAACAAATAGTTTACTTTGGGAAGTGCAATAACTAACATTTTAGCATCATGTATACCATTCAACTGAATTGTAAGTTTGTTGTTTTTTTCAGCTCGGTGAACATGACCCTTGGATTGGGAGTGAATCGCATTTCTGTTTCGATACAGAGACGAGACACCATAACCACACTCAACATCTATTACCTATACCTGGAACGGCAATCCTCTACTCATGGAGTCAAACAAGCCTTATCTTCATCCCCATACTCCATATGCAGTCTGAAACAAGTAATAACAATCATTATTGTGGAGAATGCTTTATTAAGGATCCTATTGCAACCGTTCTTAGGGTGAACTTGGAAACACTCACCTGATTTCACAACGCGTCGAGATTAAAATACGTCCCAACAAGAATGCAAGCTAGTAATAATATTTCATGGGGGCCCAGAGTTCCAATAGTAGTAATACTAATGTGCAATTTCTGAACACAGCATTATATTAGAACATTAATTATAATATAAATTAGCATACCTCAGTTCACATAGTGCTATACAGCTAACAATATCTCCAGAAACTATAGTAATACTGTCTAAGCAAAGAGGAAATCAATGAATTTGTATCGAAATAATATCAGCTCATGTTTCCTGAAACACAGCCTAACGAAATCTAGGAATGAGCATATTGTATCGAATGTTTGTCCTGTAACATTGCTTTATTCTACATTCACGCACAAGACAAACAGTATCTTAATAGTTACTGCTACAAGGGCAGAGTTAACACTACTTGGCCGCCGGAATGTTCCACCAACACTGCTGTCTTGGCGAACAATAGAGGAGGGGGTAGTGTCCCGTTACAGCTCTAAAGGTCCTCGCACACCGGCATAGTATCTTGTACGTACGGTACTGTCATGGCGGCCGTTGATTACCNCCCCCCTCACTACACCCTTTCAAACACTCCTCTCGCACATCGGTAAGTTTTGTTTTTTCAGCCATTGAGCAATCATTTCGACAGTTGCCCAAATAATTTCAAGACTCTGTTAAGGCTGAAATATTTATCTTGGTCTCTCAGTATGAGAGAAGAGTATTAGAATGCGAGTACAGAACATTTTCACTTTTACCCTCAACAAGTATTGCAACCCCATACATCCAACGATCAGCTACCCATGATACCTCTACCTCATCAAAATGTTCCTCAGTCACTCCCTCAACAATCAATGTATCCTCTTGCTTCCCATCATCAACTTTCCATGACTCCTCGACCGGTTGATAATGTTACTCAACAACCATCGCCTCCCACTGCATTCAACCTTCAACCTCTTATGCTTCCTCCTCATGATCGTCCTCAACAGCAACCACCAACCATATTCAACCTTCATCCTCCTTTGCTTTTTCTGATGATGTTCCTCAACAGCAAATGCACCAACCTCTAACTAAAGTATACAACTTTTTTTAATCGTTGTGGATCAAATTCTCAAACATTGTAAAAAAACTCTCCAAACCTTTTTCGCATTGATATCATTTATCCACTTGTTTTTCTCTGGCTCCAGCAACACAGCCGCTACCACAATGTCCTCATCAGAGGAAGAAGACAAGGTATCACTCATTGTAATTAACAGACAGCAACAATACACTCGCTTCTTTTAACTGCACTGCCCTCAGGAGAATTGTAGGGTGTGGTGGGGAAACAAGCTCTTGGGGCAAACGTCGTATCTACGATCTCGGTGTGCGGGGACCTTAAGGGTAACGTTTCCCCCTTCCCCTACCTACTTGTTTACATTTCATTCATCTGATGTTCACAAATAGTAAAATCATGGCTACAACTTGAAATAGGTCCAAACTTTTTAAAATATATGTGTATTACCTCTCTGATTGCTCGGCCACGGCAATGCTTTTATTAATGTATTAATATTAATAATAGTAATAAAGTTATTACTCTAAAACTATATTTTATTTAGTCACACAATGCCAGTTCTAGTTGTTTGTGAACAAAACCATTCAGATTAATGCAATAGGATAAGAAGGGTGTATTGTGAGGAAATACTCTTGAGAAAGTGAGAAAACCTACCTTTGGGAAACCCCTGGCCATAAACCCAGACCTATTGGTCGGAATTAGATATCAAACAGGAAAAATTTTAATCAAGATGTGAGAAAACTTATTCTAGAGGATATACACAATAATATCATTTTTCAACTGACTCAGCTCTGTCATTATTGAATTTATCACATCTACTGTTGTTGACACAGTCCAGTGCTTAAAATATTTGTTTAAGGCTACACAAACCAACATAGTTTTAGACAGTGAAAAAATATTAGATATTAAAATTATTTTAATTAGTATTCTTTGAAAATTATATGGATAATTAAGTTATAAAAACACATATTTAGATGAATAAATTTTTCTGAACATTTTTGAAAGTTGGTTAGACTTTTAAACACAAAATATTGATTCGTTGATATATTGACGTTGTATAGACATTTTCAAACAAATATATAAACAAAAATAACAACCAATATTAGGTGTTCGATTCACAAGTAAAGTATTATCTTTTTTATATCAATAAAACGTTTTAAAACTTATTTGCAATAATATCATTGAAATACTTGGAGTGCTGGATGTTGTATGGATATATATTCAAGTTTGATCACAAATTTGTATTTTACTTTTGTTGTTGTTTGTTGATCTGTAATGTTGTTCTGGTCTAGATGGCTTTCCTCTTTGGTGACTTTATTACTTTTGTTATTTAAATTAGTTCATATTAAGAATTCTGCTCACTATTTAAATTTACACATAGAAACTTTTAAACGTAACACTAATACATATTTTTACTTTCTCACAACAATAAAAAATATTGTAATAATGAAAAAAGTCGATCTCAAAAGTATGATGAATCTTTAGGTGTTATGTGGACCCGAGCCCAAAAAAGTGGATTTTACCATTCTGTCTGTCCCCAGGTATGTATGTCTGTCAGTCTGTCCCTGTTCGCAGACCCAAAACGTATGGATGGATTTTGTTCAAACATGATATTAGAATTCCATAGGGCTTTATTTACCTAAGCGAGGTTTTATTTAATTTTGATCCTACCCCTCAAAATAAGAGTAAAGGGACTTTTTGATTTCGAAATCTTTTGAAAAAATCTTTAACAATTTTGTTTAAAATTGATACCTACGTAACGGTTGACATCCCAAATAACAATGTGTTCTTGGTTTTTGTGTACAAATTCGCTAAAGGGTGATATGTGATTTTCGATATTTCAAAATATTTTGAAAGTAGTTCTAACGATCTTATACATCTGGGGGAGTGTTTGACGGGATAAATGAAACTGTAAACTTGTCTTTTGGGGAAACTTCGTTTGAGGATAGTTTACTGATTTTGTTTTTTAAATTGAATATTTTCAAAAATGACCAGCAATTTGTTTCAAAATGGGTTTCTGTTAAGTTTTTTTACATTAAAAATAAAGATAAATTGTATTTTTCTAAATATATATATATACTACTTTACTGAGGACTGATTTTTTGAAAATTTGAACTTAAAAAAAATAGCACTTATTAATTTTTTTAGATTGTATTTGGGACTTTACATGATCAATGATAATGTATCTTTGTTTTTCAAGAATTAATTAATTTAAAGGTAGTTAGTTTCCTTATTACAAATTATAGAAAGTTTGAAATTTTTTGATATTTGCCTTGAAGTTTGAGCTAAAAATAGGTATCTTGGGATGGTTTTAGTAAAAAATAAGAATATGTTTTAATTTTTTACATATGACAAATTTTTTGAAAAAATTGTTAAAAAAATTTGAACGATTTAAAAAAAAATTAATAGATAAATAGTGTTTATAGTAACTAACAAGATGTGTTTGTTTTTATAAGTAAAACTTACCTAAGGGTAGTTTACTAAAAAGCAACTTTTGACATTTTTTTCCAAGCTATACTCCACAATATGAAGAAATGTGTGCGATTGTGTTTTTACATTTATTTAATTTATTATATCACAGGAAATAAATATTTAATTGGTGTACATTACCAATTCTTCTCTAGGTCATACACTGCCACATTTTTGCGTTTTCTGTGGCTTTGAAAGTAATAAACACACTACATCTTATTTCACAGTGAAAGTAATAAACACACGACATCTTATTTCACAGTGAAAGTAATAAACACACGACATCTTATTTCACAGTGAAAGTAATAAACACACGACATCTTATTTCACAGTGAAAGTAATAAACACACGACATCTTATTTCACAGTGAAAGTAATAAACACACGACATCTTATTTCACAGTGAAAGTAATAAACACACGACATCTTATTTTACAGTGAAGGTAATAAACACACGACATCTTATTTCACAGTGAAAGTAATAAACACACGACATCTTATTTCACAGTGAAAGTAATAAACACATGACATCTTATTTCACAGTGAAAGTAATAAACACACTACATCTTATTTCACAGTGAAAGTAATAAACACACGACATCTTATTTGACAGTGAAAGTAATAAACACACGACATCTTATTTCACAGTGAAAGTAATAA
>CABEEJ010008342.1:0-24535 GCA_901482245.1 Timema douglasi
GGGGAAGGGGGGGGGGGCTTGCAATGCATCATGGGTAAACTTAAAGTGTATTAATTACTGTGCAGATTCTGCTTTCTATTTTTCGGCGAGCTTGTGAATCAAGCTTTACATGGAGTAGAAAGAACAATAAAAAAAAAGTACGAAGTAAAAAGCGTTTCATGGTTTATGGATTACCCCTTGTCTGCCCTTTTTAAGTTTTCATAACACACAATGAGTAATGTCGAGCGTAAAGATAACACACACGTATGACCTTAGCCTGTCTACTACTTATATATTGCAACACATCCCTGAGTGAACAGTTTTCCGTCTGTCAGGTTGCGGGCGAAATGTAAACTGTGTGAAATCTACAAGGCCTTAGTCAGGGTGGGGTTTTGGGGGGTTCAACCCCCCCCCTCCTGAAATTTAACAAAATATATGGTTAAGGCTTTAATTATGGTTCAAACCATATCAAAATTAAGGCAAAAGTAAAAATTAGGGTGCTGTGTTACCATAAAAAGAACTTCAGATAACTTCTAAAGGTGTTTAATATTTAGAATTTGTTTTAGCCTCCGGCCAATCAAATTGGGGATGTGACCACCAAACCTCTCCCCCCCCCTCCCCACCCTTAAATTATTAGCTGGCTACGGCCTTGAAAATTTAAATTGGTATCAAATGCCCAATAATATGACAACAGTTTAATTGGGTCATGATAGCTTTATCTGAGTACCGTTACTGATAGATAAAGCTCGTGAGTCATAGTAACACACAACCAGGTCATGACCCACCCCAGGGAGGGTAAGCAGACAAAGGCATCAGTCTTATCTTGTCTGGTTTGCACGTGACGGTGGTTTTTTTTAATCACCGCGTCTTACTTAATGTTCAGGTTATGCATCATACTTACTAATTACGCTAATCAGTTAGAGATGAGGAAGTTTGAATATAGAGGAAGTTTACACGCATTTGCGTGGAGGGAGAGCGGAAAACCATTTTTGGAATAAAACCTCAGTACACCCCAAGAGATTCGAGCCCCAATCTCCCTATCACTGGCAATCTAATCTAACACGAGAGTGACGCCTTTGACCATGCGGCCACCAAAGCAGGTGAGGTCGGTTTCAGAATCCCGGCCTACTTACAGAAGCCCCATGGCTTCTTTGGTGTTAACTGACAGCTCACAGCTGACTTCTGACAGTCAACATTTAGCTATACACCTAAATTTTGACTGTCAGAAGTAACCGCTGATAAACACATGTTTTTGTAGATCATATGGTTCGGCGTAGGGATACATAATTTGGTCTGGTAGCTTTTCAAAGCTTTTAGCTGTCAGTCAGCACCAAAGAAGCCATGGGGCTACTGTAGTTAGTTTTCCTAAATGATTTTTCACTCTCTCCCCTCACAAATGGAAGTCCATTTCCCTTAAATTAGTTTAGGTTTCAGCCCAACTATGTTAATAATCCAGACAGGTATTAAGATGCAGTGCACTTAAAAAAACACCTTTTTATCCTGGGTTGTGATTTGTTGGGTTCTGTATTGCAAGTTAATTGTTTACTATCCCCAAGTGCTTGCCTAATCCATGAACTTTGCGAATTTTTTATTTGGTTTGTCCATCTCTACAATCCGTTCAATTCTCTGATGACAATGACCAGCTAAAATAAAATTATCGTAGACTATCAGCAAATGAAAGGTACAGTCCAATTTTCATAGAAAGACAGTTAGAAAAGATACTAGATCTACTTGCACGTGTAGTACTCACTGGGTCTAATTTCACGTGTAGTACTCCTTAGATCTACTTCCACGTGTAGAACTCCCTAAATCTGCTTCCACGTGTAGTACTCCCTAAATCTGCTTCCACGTGTAGTACTCCCTAAATCTGCTTCCACGTGTAGTACTCCCTAAATCTGCTTCCACGTGTAGTACTCCCTAGATCTACTTCCACGTGTAGTACTCACTAGATCTACTTCCACGTGTAGTACTCACTAGATCTACTTCCACGTGTAGTACTCACTAGATCTACTTCCACGTGTAGTACTCCCTAGATCTACTTCCACGTGTAGTACTCCCTAGATCTACTTCCACGTGTAGTACTCACTAGATCTACTTCCACGTGTAGTACTCACTAGATATACTTACACGTGTAGTACTCCCTAGATCTACTTCCACGTGTAGTACTCACTAGATCTACTTCCATGTGTAGTACTCCCTAGATATACTTCCACGTGTAGTACTCCCTAGATCTACTTCCACATGTAGTACTCACTAGATCTACTTCCACGTGTAGTACTCACTAGATATACTTTCACATGTAATACTCAAAGTTTAAGTAATGTGATAGCTATTATCATTTCATTTCAATTTACTAGAGGTATTTAACATGCACTTTCTAAAACAACTGATTGATCAGCACATGACTTATAAGTTTAAACTAACTTAAATCTAGAAGAGACACAACATCCAGCCTCCGGCCGTTAATTCATCACTGTGAAAAGGTTAACCTACATTTCACTAAGGATGGATTTTTAGACCATGCTAGAAAACAAACTTGGGACCCTTAGTTCAGTAGACAGACAAGCTACCAACTGAATAATGACCGCAAAATGTTTTGGATTTAGTTAACCGTCCTTCCTATGAAGATTGGATTGTATTTCCAGCATAAATTGGAATAAGTTTACCCGGCAAGGCTTATAATGCTTTTAAAATTCATTTTTACTGATTAGTTAACAGCAATGCAACTAGATCTTACACTTCAAAGTATCGGAACCTATCAAGTCGAGTCATTGTCCACAAGGGGTAGCACTGTGTGACAGGTAAAATTGTCTCGGTCTCAACGAGCTCGAATTACATACACGGTTCTAGGGTGAAGATTTTTTTTTATTCTGGTTGGGTGAATTGGAGGTTATCTCCCAAATTGTAGTTTTCAATATGGGTATACTTTCTCCAGACAAATATTGGGCTCTTCCCTTTGAAATTAACTAATTCATTTTGTGTTAAAAATTATTAACTTCAGATAAACTGAATGCATTTAGACACATGGGCTGGTATGTAAGAACGAAGCTGAGTGGGACAGTAGTAGAGTGAATGGACTAGTAAAGAAAAAAATAATGTTAGTGGGCCAGTAGTGGGCCCGGGACTGACCTAATGCTCCACCATGTTACTACACCCCTTCTTGGGACAATTAATCACCGCACTTAACAAGCAAATCCACCACAACTGTTCCATGTATATTAGTGACCCAGTAAGCTTTTTCTTGCATATTTTATGGTCCAGAGGCCTAACGTGACGTAAAAATACATGCAAACCAGTGTGTGGTTAATATTTATTTGTCGCCTTTAAAGTAAGATTAGTTTATAATCAAATAAAAATTGAAAACATTATGAGTAAAGTAGGTAGGTATTTAATAAACTAGAGAGCCTGCTTTATGAGTTTAAAATGAAGTGGAGGTCAACAGGTGAACTAAAGGAAAGTGATTTAAAGAACCACTTTCTATACCTATATTTATTTGTGGCATCATTTCAATAAATAAATTTAAAATAATTGCTAGTTGTAAAGAGAAAAAGACAATGATGAAGTAAACCATAGTCTTAGCTAGTTTCAAAATTAAACACTTGTGTGATCATGACTTTTTATGGATGAGAAAACTGGTAGGCACAACACAAGGCCAGATCTTACCTGTACAAAGCTCGTACCTGTCATTATGGAATGCAAGACCACTACCAACTCAATGACTCACACCATTTCTATAAACTATGATGTATAATACATGACAGCCAAGAATGGAATTTGAATCATCCAGCCAACCAACATGAATCTATTTTAAGAGACATAAGCCTAATTTTGAGTCTTAAAATTGAATGAAATACTATTTTCTGCAAACATAATGAAAGGTAGCTCACAAGTTTGGCAAGCCTGATTATATTCTTCAACCCACCTTAAATGTTTTATTGCAGCCTTAGAATATAAAAAAAAATGTGCGTAACTAACCTTTCCCGAAGCTTTCTTGTAACGGAGGGTTGCTTGTCGAATAAGATCTCTCACCAAAATATCTCCGATTCCACACGGAACGACAACCCGAACAGATCCAAAACATACGGTGACCTTCATAATAGGTATAATAAAGGAATGTATTCGGGCAGCCACGAGAAAAAACAAAACTTAACAAGACGATTTAAATCACTAATCGGTAATATTTTCGTCATGTCACTAGTTTCCCGAACAAAACACGCACATAATTACTCGTTCAAGGGGTATTAAACCTCCTTTCAATGATAGCACAAGCCCCAAAACCCACACCAAACACGCAGCAAGTGTCTCTCGGCATTGCGTTTGGAATTTATGTTTGCTCGAACGTTTTGAGTCACCGAAAAACTTTATTCATTCCACTCACGGTGACGTAACGCACAATACGTATAAATGTAAGACACTGCATTACCAAAGAACAGGTATTTATTGTTATTGTTTACATGTAAACAAGAATTTTCACTTACGCTTCATCTTCCATTTACTTTGTTTCGATTGTCTGTTGTTTTGTTCGTTATTTTTTTTTTTGGCTCGCAAATCCCTATACAAGCTCTCACACCTCTTAAAATCGGCAGCTGCCTTCGTAAAGGGCTGCCAATATCACACGTCAAAATCAAAAGCTGTTCACAATCTGCCTACAGACGATATTTAAAACAAAAACTTTTCCGCTCGTACACAAATTAAACTAGATTATTCATTTTAACCTACGACAGTAAACGTCAGAATTAATTTAATCCAAATGTGAATAAAGGGAAATATAATATTAAATTTAGTAAAGTCCTTTGTCAAACGACCCTGGGTGCAAACTATTATGATTGATTCTTTTTTAATCTAATCTAAGGGAAGAATATGGGGGAGTTTATATATCAAAAATGAAAACTTCTACAGTTACATATCAAAATTTAATGGAACTTTTTTTTGTGTAGTCTCACTACTAGTGTGTACTAGCATTAAGTGTATAGCAGACCTTTATCTACAATGTATGTTGGTTATGTTGTAGACCAATTTGAACACAAAATAACCATCCTTTGTTGACAATTATTTGTATTCTGTATGTTAACCAAGAATTCCAGATTGTTGAGTTTTGAATAATTGCTTTTGACCTGGTCAGAATAAAATTAACATAAAAAGAATAATAAGAATTTAAAAAACCAGGAGAAAATGTTTGATTTCAGCAACAATGCTTAATTTATTCTTCTTCTACTAAGCTTATTTGTGTCATACATCCATAGGGTGTAGACCCCTCTAGATTTATTTCACTACCCTATGATTTTATCCATTATAAAGCTGCCCTTGCACAATTATAGTTTTAAAAAAATTTACAAAGTTTTAGTGCCTCACTAACGATGATAATTATAATTTATAAATCAATAAGATGATACAAAAGCCGTCAAAAACTGAGTAAGATCAAAACTCTGCACTCATATTTGAAACAAAATATGAGTATTTAAATAAACTAGAGTTAAAATTCACATACAAATTAATTTGAATACCCGCTTTGGTGGCCACATGGTCTAAAGTGCTATTCTTGGAAAAGATTAGACCACAAATGACAGATATTGTGGTTCAAACCTGGTCATGTGTTATTTCCTAGACGATTTCCCATACACTACACAAATGCGAGTACAATTCCTCTAAGCTCAACCTTCATCTCTAGCCCATTAATCTAATTAGTACACTGTTAGTGTACAACTCAAATGAATGAGACACAATGCTAAGTAATTTTTTTAAGTTTTTTGCTATTTTAGTTTGAATATGTAGATTTCTATTGTTAGTTTTTTTAATTAAGTTTCATAACAAGTCTTAATAATACTACTTCCTGAAAGATGCCTTAAAAGTATCGAATTATTTAAATAATATTTCGCACCACGTCTTACTACCCGTTCGGGTTATACGCTTTAAGTACTAATTACTCTAATGTATTAGGAATTGGGAAGGTTGAGTTAGAGGAAGTGAACCCGCATTTGCGTGAAGGTAGAGTGGAAAACCATTTAGGAAAAAGAACACCCCCAGTTTACCCGACCAAGATTCGAACCTCGATCTCCTCGTCCTCAGCTGTCGAGCTCAACACAACAAGCGCGTTAGCCAACTATGCCACTGAGGCGGGTATCGAATTATTTAAAATGATTATAAATTTGTGTCATTTTTCTAACATTCTATTATAGTTATTTAATTATATATTCTATTTTGCCCAATGCTCTTTAAAACACACACACACTTTTTATTTGAGGTAGTTGACATGCACTTTCTGAACCAACCAATTATATCAGCACACAATTTCTATGAGCGAGAGCAAAAGAGCTTACATATTTTGTTTGGAAAGGTATTTTCACATACCTTACAGGGTTGTTTCACACGCCACAATCAACAACCGGCCTGAGGTAAGCACTTTACCTCTGACACTGAGGCAAATCTTTATACATATAAACAGTTAAGAGATGCACATAGGTTTAGGGAGGGATTTAGGCCCCCCCTGTGGCACACCTATGATAAATAATTGTCACTAAGAGCCAGTTTCATAGTCAAATTTAGTATGCCTCAAGTGCAGTACACTAAGTACAAGACGACACCTACCTAAACCAGAACGGAATGGGCCAGTTTCCTATTCGAGAACGGCCCATTCCATTCAAGTTTAGGTAGGTGTCGTCATGTACTTAGTGTAGCGCCACACTTGAGGCGTACTAAATTTGACTATGAAACTGGCCCTAAGGCTTAAACCAGCAAGTAAATAAACCTAAAGTCGCTCACACATAAAATAAACCAATGCCATCGTTAATGTGTTGAAAATATTTTACAACACAAAAGTTATAAACAAATAATACTAAAGTGGGAAATTTTTATTGAGCTTCCAAACATGTGAACAATTAATTATTTTAACTCTAATACATTTCTTACATAGAAAATAATTGAAAAATAACAAAATAATTTACAATTGCAGTCTATGAAACAAGAATGTTCAATACTTTGGATCACTACTGAAGTCACAACTTTATTCTTCATGTATGTTGAAGAGCTTGGCCACTTCGTTTAAATCTTTGTACTTCTTACCATCCTTCAATACCTGGAAAATATATATTTAAAAAAATAAAACATAATATTGATAACTATAGAGCTTGAATATTCCACCACAACATTGTTATACAATTTTTACTACAACTTACAGCTATTGACATAAATATGGGTGTTAAATTGTTGAAAAATAATGTAAAAACATTTGGTTTAAATTAGGAGGGATAGCCAGCACACTTAGCTTGGTGATAATGGGGTAGAAATTGTTTAGATAGAACATTAAAAAAAAACACAAACGCATTTTTAAGGACAAGCTTTCACTGTCACAGACAGCTTCATCGGGTCAGGTCTATCTAAACAGTTTCCACCCCAGTGTCACCAAGGTAAGTGTGCTGGTTATCCCTCCTAATTCAAACCATGATTTAGCCTAGTGCTCTATTCCAAATAATTGTAAAAACATTTGGGGATTTTAAACAAATCTGTTACACAAAAAGTGCTCCAATTAGATATTTTTTCATATTACAGGAGAAATAGGGATTAGGATGTCTGGAAAATAATTGGGGTACAAGGAATACAAGAGAGAGAAGAGAAAGCAGGTCTGATTTGGGAAAGATTTGTATCCCAAGAAGATTGCGATTGAGATTTCAGAGTTGCACATTGTTTTGTGTGTTTTTAATGTCTTTTCAAATGAAAAAGGAATATTTAAAAAAATTCAAAACAATGTACAACTGTGGAAGTTTGAAAAAGTGTAAAGGTGTAAGAAGAAATGAAGAGAGAAGTGTTTTACTTTACTTTTACATTCAGGTTGGATTCCTTCACTATAATTTACTTTACAATATTGTATAGGGAAACCAAGAAAGAGATGGGAGGAGCAGATAGCAAGTGAGATGGATCAACTTGAAACATTTGTAGTGTGAATATTGCTGTATATTACTCATGTGAAAAATACTTACTTGCACACCCCCTAAATGTAAATGCAGAGTTTCATAAATGCAGTAATACAATACAAAATGAGAAACCAACCTGTCGCGCCACTGACATACGGTTGAATACATTCCACAAGACAATCCCGACTACAATGTCATCTCGTAGATAAAATATCACACCCTTCCCGTAATCTTCACCGTCCTTTGGTGCCGTTGGTGGCTTTTTAGCAGGCTGAACTGGTGGTGCTCTCTGGAAATGAAAGAAAACATTAGGTAAAAAATTTAAATAGTGTTTCACTATCCCTCATGATTCAATAATAGTTTACAATACTGCTTCAAGCTACTTTTAAAACTCACCGCTTCCATTTTCGCCCTGTTTCCCTCATCGGTGGCCGTCACCACGGCTTTAGGGGTATCCTTGTCTGTGGCCTTGGCAAACACCCCGACAGTTGGAAGGGCAGCATCCACAATGCCAATGGCTTCATAACCGACATCTGGTCCCAAGTCCGACCAGAACATGGATTGGTGCCAGTATGGCTTGCCTAAAAATCAAAAAATACAATAATTATAATAAATATAAACAAACTAATATAGGTGTGCCAACCTTCGAAAGGTCAAAGTTGAAGGTCAAATCTCTTTTGCTTTTACTTCAATGCCTATAATATCCTTTACACCTTCGAAACCATTTGAAGGAAGAAAACCACTTTGATATATTAAGAACAAATATGAGAGATCTTACAAAATTGACATATTTCATTATAAAATAATAATTTTTTTAATAGCTTTTAAACAGTATTTTAACACCAGATAATTAAATAGTCTATAAAATAATATAAGCTACCTGCAATTAAAGGATACTTTAAATATAAAAGTAATATTATGTAACAAAAACTTTATAGAGCTTCAGCTTCAATTCTGCGTTGCATGTTTAAAGCATCACATTTAAAAAAAGAGTGTACATTTCTACTAACTAGAAACACATGAAAAAAAGTGTATTTTTTTTGTGGTTATGCAGAGCCAGAGGCATGCTAAGTAGCTTCCTGTCTATAGTTAAAATTCTGCCTAGGAATTAAAAACTTCCAAGTGTTCCAACTTTACTGTCTTTGAATACCTGCTCCCGTCATGTTCTCCCCAGCAAGGCGACCAGACACCACCGCGTGGTCGTGATGTTCCACGCGTCGTCTTCCCAACTGAGTATCGTAGAAACACGTACAATCCCCTGCCTGAAGACATACAATTCACAATACAGAATGTGCGAGTACTCGAAAATTAAAGTTTTAGTAGTTGGATGAATTCGACAATTTTTACAAAACTCAAAAAAAATGTAATTAAAACGAGTTCTTGATTTATAACCCAAACTAAAATAAATTACCCTTTAAAAGGCCACCATATGTGTGATTATGAAAACCTCATTTACCAACGGGAATGCAACCAATGCCAAGCAAAATAATTGGTCTCGAACCAGAAACACCAAGAATGAGAATGAACGGTAATTAACATGAAACAAAAATAAAGATAACCAGCAAGATCACGTGCTGAAACCCATAGTCTGAAATTTTATCAGTGTTACACTACTAAGGTGCTTAAATATCTCAACGAAGAATTTACAACCCTTCACAACTAAAGATATGGGAACTGGCCCATCAATATCTCGCCCAATTCAAACAAGACCCTTAACTTAGCCCAAATTCTCTCCTTCCTACCTACCTACCGGCACATGTATTATTTTTTCAATGTTATAATAATAATAATAATAATAATAATAATAATTATAATAATAATAATTATAATGATAATAATGATAATAATAGTAGTAATAATAATAATAGTAGTAATAGTAATAATAGTAATAATAATAAAAATAAAAATACTCATAATAACGATATAATTCAACATCATAGCTCACAACTAAAGATATGGGAACTGGCCCATCAATATCTCGCCCAATTCAAACAAGACCCTTAACTTAGCCCAAATTCTCTCCTTCCAAATAATAATAATTATAATGATAATAATGATAATAATAGTAGTAATAATAATAATAGTAGTAATAGTAATAATAGTAATAATAATAATAAAAATAAAAATACTCATAATAACGATATAATTCAACATCATAGCTCAGTCGGTAGCATGACTGTCTACTGAGTTAAGGGTCCCGGGTTGGATTCCCGCCATGGCCGAAAAATATATCATTGGTGAAATGTGGGTTGACCCTTTCACAGTGATGAATTAATGGCCGGGGACTGGATGTTGTGTTTGTTCTAGTCTTAAGTTAGATTATAAGGCATACGAGGCTACGACAGGCCTAGCTAGCCGGTAGTGGAAAATATAAGGCTTGAATAAAAAACTGAACCAGGCCACAGGCTGGGAAAACAGTAATGGATGTAAAGTAAAATTATATGAAATAATAACAATAATAATGATTCAAAACTTTTAGTTTTATAGCTATCTATTTAATCCAAGTACTGTCATCTATAGAGTTGAATGCAATCATAACTGAAAAACAATCAACTGTTGACAGTCAACCTTGAAATCCAACCAAGATCAGTTTTCTCTTTTGACCTGATGAAGCTGTCTGTGACAGTGAAAGATAATCCTCCAATGAGTTTGTGTTTTATCTATATTGATTTATCAAAACATTTTTTGGTGCAAAAAAAATCAAATGATGCTCCAGTAAAATATGTGGTAAAATTTTCTTAAAAAACATGGCTTGAATATCTGTCAAGGTTGTCTTGGAATTTAATGACAACTTTTTCTCTTAATTTAGAAAGTTTGTCATCTAATGCCGCTATGCCCATGACAGATATTCAACCACTGTTGATATCCCCATGTGAAGAAAATTAAACTATTTGTTTGTAATGAAGCAATATTAGATTTATTTTGACCAAATGAATGTTTTGCCAAAAAACGGCATAAAATGACCTTTTCTCGAATTTTCTACATCCCCTACTTAAAAATTCATGCTTGTGTTTATGATTCGTGCATTTAATTCCATGATATGAGCCTACAAGCGAGCTATACAGACTGAACGACTGCTGTTGTTAGCGATGATAGTGCCAACATTTACGAATATAGGGTGTCACATGGTCAGCACGAGCCCACTGGCCATAAACCATAGCTGCTACTAATTTGTCCTGATGATGTTGAATGTGACCTCTTTCCAAACCCACTGCTTCACAAATAAATTTTGGAGGCGTCGGGGACTGAACTCGGGACTTCTAGACAGGAACTCTAAACACTTAGACCATAGAGGCGGTCTTGAAATATTTCCAAAACAATATTGCTCTATATAGCTCAAAACTAGAATAAAACTCGACTAGAAATGACAGTCTACTTGCACACTCCTATAATGCTATTAACTTAAATAGCGTACACATATGTGGCCTTAACCAAGAGTGATGAAAAAAATACTCTGTATCATAGGCTCCACTTACAATCCATAGGTGGGAGCGTGCCATGAGTTCAGCATTGACCAAATAGCCTCCAAAGTCTTCATCTATTTCAAGCCCAGATTCCTCAGCCAGTTCTGTGTTGGGGTCCACTCCAATCGCCACTATCACCTGCTGGGCCTTAACCTGACAAAACAAACACCACACGAGAGATATTTGAGGATTGTTCTTAGTGCAGCGTCTTCCTACCTGTTCGGGTTATAAGTATATGTACTAATTATGCTAATATGTAAGGTATTCTGAAGGTTGAATTTAGAGGAAGTTTGCTCATATTTGTGTGCAGGAAGAGTGAAAACTATTTAGGAATAACCACCCTCAGTACACCTAACCAGGATCAAACCCAGATCTCCCTGTTATTCTATTGCGAGAGTAGCACCTTACACATATGGCCAAAGAAACAGGTTTGAGGAAATGAATTTGCATTTTAATGTGTTTCATGAATTAAAAAAAAATTATAGTAAATTCTAATAAAGTGCAAGCAAGTGCTGTATAAGGTTTAATTCGTACACATAGTTATAATCAAATTTTCACAGGAAGAACTCTATCTGAAAACTATAAAAATTACTAGAAACAGTTTCAAGTATTCATACAATCAATTAAGTCATCTGATGCACAGCTGTCATTTTTGACAGATATTATTAATACCTATAAAATAACACAATACAATTTTAAAATGTCGATTTTGGCCACAAAAAAAAAGTGTATTTTCTAAAATGTTCTTCACTTCCTACCAAAATCCTACTGTACATATATGTCAGAAACCTGAAGATAGTACACAAGATAGACAAGGCAGGTTGAGGCAATTGTAATGAGGTTTTAGAAGAGCAAGTTAGCGGATGACCAGAAAAATAGTATTAGAAATGAAATTGTTCAAGCGAGAGTTGTACTACAGGGGGTACATGAGATAGTAGAGGAAGCAAGGGTGTAATGTAGGTCTGTGCGGGATCCCAAACTTGGGAAGGGGGAGAGGGGGGATGAGAGAAATGGAAAATTGGATGTTCCTTCAACTTAGTGGGTAAAATTACTACCCTGTTTTTAAGAATCGGTGAGTAAAATGCTGATCATCGTCCTACCGATTTTCCCATAATCATTATTGGCCCAGTACTAAAATGTATTCTTCAAACCTATAAATGCAATCAAATTATATTTTTTCTCACTTTTCTGAATCAATTCAAACATATTTTTACATCTACTTATACATTTAACTTATTTGAAACTACAAATTTGATTCCTTTCTGATCAAATTGCCATTAACTTCTAATTTCATCAAAAATTATATTTTTTATTAGAATTAATAAGAGAACTTAGTTTGTACTAAACTAATAAAGCTGAAAAAGCAATCTAAGCCTAAAGTGGAAAATGGTTTTCAAAATTTTTCTCTTCCCCCCCCCCCCCCCCCCACCCCCNCTGAAATCAAAACGTTATTCCCGCAAAGGCCTAGTGAGATGGTATGGACATGTAATGAGAATGGAAAAGGAAGGAATCCCAATGAGAATTATAAAGATTAAGTACGTAGGGAAAAGAGTGCTAGGGAAACCAAGATAAAGATGGGAGGGGCGGGTAACAGAGTGTGTGCAAGTAAGAGGAGAAGAAACTGACCAAGCCACAGGCTGGAAACAGGTCATGATGAAGACGACATGCAACTAACTCTCTTCCACAAATCATTTTACTAGCAGGAGACCTGGTGGTCTAGGGGTAAGGTGTCAGACTTCTGTGCTGGCGGCCGGGGTTCAACCCTCGGTCCAGGCACAAATTTATCTGATTACCAAACCCCTCCTTCACCTCTGACAAGACGTGTATTAATCACAACTTGCGAATGTGGGGAATGCCAGGCCTCCACCGTGGTTCGGATTCCACGTTAAACTGTAGGTCCTTCATTTCATCTCCCAATCACCTTACCATTACACATTAGCGTAAGTGCGTACAGCCCGAACGGGTATTAAGACGCGGTGCTAATAATAATAATAATTTTACTAGTACACTGATTACTAAAAATTCAAGTTTCCGCAGGATTTTATCTTGTAGTTGTACCTTTTCCCCGTTGTTGAGCGTGAGTATGAGTGTGTTCCTCTCAATGTTGACATCCTCCACCTCTGTGTTGTTGATAACATTCACCCCCTCATCCTTCACTCTCTCCGTGGTCCACTGGCTGAGGTATTCAGGCAGGATCTTGGCCATGTTGCCTGACTCGCGATAGATCTGGTGTACACGCATTTGGGTTTTTCTTCCTATGCATATGGAGTATATGAATATAAAAAAAACTATTATAGTAAAAATACTAGATTAACTGATGTTTGGGTCATACCTTCATCATAAGATACAAACATAACAATGAAGTATCCATGCATCGATACATTTTGTGTGAAGTGGGTATGATTACATTGTGAAAATGACGGCCAAGGAAGGGTTTTTGAAGACTAACCTCTTCTAGCTAAAGCGCAAGCAAGTTCACTACCGAGGAAACTTCCACCAATCACTACAATGGATTTGGCTCCGTCTTTTATCACTTCATCAATCTCTTCAAAGTCGTAGATTCCTCTGTAAGTTATCACTTTTTCCTTGATATTCTTAGGTGCATTTTCAAATAGATCCAAATTGCGTGGAATAGAACCTGTCGGGAAAAAAAAACATAGCAATGATGCCTTTTGATTTAAACCATTTCCAAACTTTGAAATGTGTAAGATTTATATCTTTACTTGTCTTAACACCATCTTTCCCCCTTCCCCTTCATCAAATTTAATATGTTCAGATTTTTTCTTACAAAAAATATGTATCTTTCAGGTGAGGTATCATATATATTTCTAAATTAAAGGCTCAAGTACTTTCATAGGATTAATAAAGATTTAACAGCTTACTCAATGTTATATAAGGTTGTTATACTTTGAAGAAGGGGCAGGAAAGGTGGAGAGACACATATTAAAAGGAGACAATGAACAAAAAGAACACAGTTCACACTTTACATTGCTAACGATGGACAAAGAAGTAATGGCTGCCTCTTAAAAGAAAATCGATCATAAGAGCCTAATCCTTTGACCTAGGTTTCATTCTATCGAAACTCATCAGGAGGAAGTGTGAAACACTGAACACAGCTTTCTAAGAAAGGAAAACCCCCCAAAAAAACATAAATTGGTAGAGAATGATAGGACACATAGACATGAAGGTGTAAAATAAACGAATAACTTAAAGGAAAAACTCAGGATATAAGCTATAAGGAACATGAAAGAGAGATTACTTACGCTATGGTATTAGGAACTCGAGAGTTCCTTGCCACAATTACAAAAGTATGCCAACTATTCCTATCTTGAGCTAGAAAGTCTCCCACACACACACATATTTAATCACTGAATTAGAAAAAATGAACGGCAGTGAAAAGTGACACAAGAGTTGGCCATTACTATACAGTACCTGTAGCGAGAAGACATTTGTCATAGTGAATTTCATAGCCATCATCCAAATAGGCCTTCCTTTCATAGACATCTACTTTCTTGACGCTCCAGCCACGAGCCACTGCTACACCGCCGTTAGCCTGTTCCTTCAGGCCCTTGCACTGGGCATAGAAGTCCTCTGGTTCATAAAATATGCTAGACAAGACACGATTGCTTTAATAATGTATTATATCACTTTACTCTTAAAATATTTAATTTTATTAAAGGTACTTAGCAATATTATCTATAAATGTAATTTAGAAACAAATCATGTTTAGTAAAATAAAATTAAAAGTTATGGTGTAAGCAAACTGTTTAAGTTGATAACATTATATTAATATTATTTTACTTTTAATATCCTTTCAGCACATTGGCCTACCTCCGCTCTGTGCCGTTCCACTGTTTGAACTGAAGTTGCTTAGTGGACACTGGATCTTCGTTAAACCACATTTCCTTAGATAAGGGTGGTCTCATGTAAGGGTAGAAACCATCATTTGTAATTACTAGAACCTGCCAAAAACAAATTGGGCTAACCACAGTATTTTCATATAGAAGTGTAAGCACAGTTATAGACAAAGGCTAAGAAAAAGTTGGAATGCGGGAGACATAGCCGTCGTTGGGTATTATTAAGTGCACCTGTTGTCAGATATTATAATTAAACTTTAAAAACTGACTTTACCAACACATTTTTATTCGATTCAAGTAAATTTCAGATTACGTTAATTTAATTAATGAAAAAAAAGGACAAAATCAATTCGAGATATGAGTATTCTTTAAGGGATTGTCCTCAAAAATCAGAGATGAATGTTAACTTTGTGTTGTATAATGCCAACCTTAGCTGTAGGGTCGATAGATTTGATGGCTCTGAAGGCAGAAAACGAGGCTGTCCCACCGCCAATCAACAAATATGGTATTTCGTTTGGAATATCAGCAGAACTGAGAGGAATCCTTGGAATCCTCCGAACTTTCTCTGTTAACACGTAAACAAAATAGTAAAAATGGGGAATCCTACATCCCAATGTTCATATAAAAAAGGCAATTTAGAAATAATAAATCCATTTTTTGTGGGCAACATTGTTAAAATTTTACTCTTTTATTAGCATTAATGGGTGTCCAATTATGTCTTTTTCACACCAACTAGAGTTTAAATGAAAGTATCAAGTATTTAGTTTGAGATCTATAAAGTAATATGTGTCCATCCAATACATAAATAAAGAATTGCTGTATGAAAAAACCATGAACAGAAATTTTAATTTTTAAGATGAGGATATATACTTTGTGAAAAAAAGTTATGATCACATAAATTCAGATGTTTCATTAAATTTAATGTAGCAATACCAGTTATATATTTTTTACTATACAGTAGGAAAAACTCGGGGACTCGATTCGATTTGAAATAACACCCTAAAATTGAATCATACTATAATATTGTTTTTAGTTGAAATAAAAAATTTGAGCACTCAGAATTAATGAATAGAATTTGAATAATTATTAAATATTAATTCAAACTTGAATTTTTGAACAATCATACACCTCTATTATATAGGTAACTCCTATTAACCTTTTACCCGAAGCAGGCGTTGAACATCTTTGTTTGCCTGAGGTACCCTGGCATGGATGTGAATAAGCTTTTAATTGCAATAAGTTATTGTAATGGAAGGCTAGAGGAAGAGGGAGGAATTTTACTAAAGTGACCCGGCCACAAGCTGAAAACAGGTGATGATAAAGATGTTGTAATGCCATCTGTCAATAAACAATCGTACTTTTAGCCGGTATGAATACTTCATATTGAAGCTGATAGATGGAGCTACAAGCTCAATGCTATAAGATGGCCGTGAATAAAGTAATAAATGAGTAATGAAAGTTTGTCAGATAATAGTATATGAGTGGAAAAATGGCTACTGGATCCACACAGATAGCTGCCCTACATGCGCCAGGGAATGGGTTTAAACTGAAAGCTGATACATAAAAACATGAAAGTAGATTTAGTAGCTTTTCTAGATGATGGACTAAGTTTTTACAGTGAAAATTAGAACTTAGATAATTTGTAATAAATATATATATACATAGTTGGAAGAAGGTAGAGGAAAGGTGGATATAAAACACATAAACGGGAGCGAACATAGATAGTTTGCAATGATTTTTGTCATATATTATATAAATGCATTATGCACCAATAACTTTGGGGGCACAAAGTTGAAGATAAATTATATTTGGGAGTATGCCAACAAAAAAAAAGGTTGATTACCACTGATCTAGAATGTAAGTGTGATTTATAACTAAACCCAAGCAATTAATAGTTTGTGCGAAATCTTAAAAGCAAAAAATTAAAATTAATTTTGTTTGGTAAGTATTAGTTAGGGGTGTGTGAAGCTTTAAGACTTCAACTGTGCTTCGAAAAGAATTCCGGCTTCAACCCTGTTATAACAGATCAATATTATTCATATGGAAAAATCTGAGGTAAGTGAATTGTAAGTTGTGACAATAACTTGATTTATCAGATTATAATGAAATATTACAAAAAAGTGTGTGATAAATTATTTTCCAAGTTATTTTATTGCACAAAGTTTATATATATACATAACCACAACATATTTTTTAAGCATATAGCAACTAAAAAAGAATTTGAGGTTCAATTCAGCTTCACGAAAATTTCAAATAATCAATTCGAGTTTGATTCCAAATGAAAAAAATGGGACTTCACCTCTCGATTTAGTCAATGTTTAAATATTTATATTCCCTTATAATAAATGTATAGAATAAGTGGCAATAACCTAAAAAGATAGTCAAAATGATCATGATGCTTACTTTGTTTCTTGGAAGGAACTTTCACCGCGCTGGGTGGAGGGCTTTCTCTTCTCTTATGCAATCCAACATAATAGATCTGGGGGGGGAAAACAAACTAGAATAGACAACAAGCATTATCTCAAAAAATTTTAGATGACTTTTAAATATCCCAACTTTAAATCAAATAATTAATGCAGTTCCATGACAATACTGCATATAGAAAATGACTACTCACAGAGCTGCCAAAGTCCCATAAAAAAATGTAAAATAAAACACAAATTGTGCTACATTAACAATGCGAAAAACAAAACAAAACCTCCATCATGTCAGCCCGCTAACAACCTATACTGACTGAGCGGCTGCAGTATGTTGACGAAGCTAGTGCCAACATTTTCGAATGGAGGGTGTCATATAGTCAGCACAACAAATCTTCCAGCCATTAAACTCGGTTTTTTGTACCAGAGCCATTACTTCTTTATTCAATTTACTCATTTGTTCCCACAAGGCTGAGTTTGATCTCATTCCAGACCCACTGCTTCACAGAAAAATCAGGAATCGCCAGGGATCGAAACCAAGACTTCTGGATCTGTAGTCGGGAACTTTGACCCTTAGACCATGTAAATGGTTTATATTTATACAAGAAAAAAAGAGGTAGTATTTCAAGGCTTCATTTTATTAGGTAAACAATAAAATCAGATTGGTAAATATATTTCAAATAAACATAGGCCTAGACCTACATGAATCATCAACTTTCTTATGTTTCAAAATATATTTCATCATAAAATGTACAACGTAATTAAAGTAACAATATTAAATTCCATAAAGTTTGAAATTTATAGCCAACACTGAATTGTTTATTGTTTTATGTAAAGAAACATTATCGGAGCTAGTGCATGTGATGTTAAAAACGCTAACTTACCGCGGCTAAACTGGCAAGGAGAAAGAGAACCCCTCCAAAGAGATGCTTTGTGTATTTCTTCTGCCTAGAGCTGTCGTCATACGGGCATTCCGGCTGTGGACATTCCTTCATCATATGAGACTTGCCACAGTCTTGCGCCGAATGAGTAGAGGTTCGACTTCCTGCCTCGCATTCTGGATATGGTGGTATTTTGCAATCACTAGTTCTTGTGTCTACCTAAAAAAAAAATAACGCAATACATTTTTGTGTGCTAGAGATTTGCTCCGAGTTAAAATATGTGCATATAGATAGGTTCAGTGTATTTTCCGTGCACTTTCTGAACCGACCAATTAAAAAAATATACAATCCAGGCCTACAAATTAACTTAATTCTAGAACAAACTTACTTACCAAGTTCATTGCAGCACTTATATAAGTATGTCACCCATCCCTATCTTGAGCTAGTTCTATCCAGTCCCCCTCATTACACACTATCCCTACCTTGAGATAGTTATCCAGTCCACCTCATTACACCCTATCCCTACCTTGAGATAGTTATCCAGTCCCCCTCATTACACCCTATCCCTATCTTGAGATAGTTATCCAGTCCCCCTCATTACACCCTATCCCTACCTTTAGCTAGTTCTATCCTGTCCACCTTATTACACCTTGTCCCTATCTTGAGCTGGTTCTATCCAGTCCACCTCATTACACCCTATCCCTATCTTGAGCTAGTTATCCAGTCCACCTCATTACACCCTATCCCTATCTTGAGCTAGTTCTATCCAGTCCACCTTATTACACCCCATCCCTATCTTGAGCTAGTTCTATCCAGTCCAACTCATTACACCCCATCCCTATCATGAGCTAGCTCTATCCAATCAACCTCATTACACTCTTCTCTACCTATTTCAGACCCATTCTAATCACCCGCATCAAGGTCTTCTCAATGGTAAAACATGTCAAAAAATAAAAATATACAAGAAACCAAATTAGCGTGTTTGATCTTCCCTAAATTCTGAAAGTGTTACCCACGGTTTTATCCAATGAACATAGCGCTTGTAATATGTACATAATAGAATATACTTTAAATACAAAGCTATAACTGCTAAGATGTGGTGTAAAAAGTATTGTCTAATCAAGACTATGGGCCAGTTCAATAGTCAGATTGCGTACACCTCAAGTGTGGTACTATACTAAATACAAGACGACACCTACCTAGACCAGAATGGAATGGACCACTTTCATATGCAAAACTGGCCCATCATACTTGAGTTTAGCTATGTTTTGTCTTGTATTTTATAAAGCGCCACACCGAGGCGTAGGCTACCCAGTCTGACTATGAAACTATCCCTGAATGTGGAAAGGGTGTTTCAAAAATAAGCCAATATTAATTGATTTAATTGTGTAGCCTACTAAAGAGTTCACATTCTCAAAGTACACTTTTATCCAAAGAGGCTCTTATATTCCGTGACAGGGTTCCTACCCGAAATCATGAAATTTTTTAAATGACATTTCAAGGATTTTCTACAATTCCTCCGGGAATAGTGTATAAAATAATCTTTGCAAAATACACATTATTACATTTTTTTAAATGCAGACTCCTAACTCCCCTACATTTGCACCTTTCCACGTCATTTATTATGTTTTAATGTATTCCACAATGCAACGAGTTATTCAAATAATTAAAACATAAACCCACTTAAAAATAATCATTGGTAAAATGTGAGTTTCCCTTTTCACAGTGATGAGTTTAACGGTGGTGGGCTGGATGATGCGTCTGTTCCAGATATAGGCCTATGTTAGTTTATAAGTTGTGTGCAGATATAATCAATTGGTTTAGAAAGTGCACGTTAAATACCACAAATAAATAAATCATTTGCAAATATTCATTAATTTTAATTATGTTTTAATTACCTTTTATTTCTTAGTTACAAATATAATAAACGTTATCTAATTTTTACAGTAATAATTCACTGTCCTGTTTAAATATAATGGGGGACAAAGGAATTTCTAAAACAACCTAAAAAATTCCAGAAAAAGATTGTAAAAATGGAAAACTTTCTTAACATTTCCAGGCCTGGAAGAAATATTTTAAAATTCCAGGTTGTCCATGACGAGTAGGAACCCTGTATAAACAGCAGCTTAATAACAATCAGTACTAAATTATCCTAGGGAGTATTTTATATAGGTACCCTTGGTGGAACTGGTGCCTGTAGTGGGTTCTTGCACTCTCTTGTAGGCGTGGGAGGTAATGGGGTTTCAGGTTTGCAATTTTTGATGCTCCTTCTAGGAGCACCGGTTGTACATTCATCGGACTTTCTCGGAGGTGGCTTGCACGATCCATCATTTTTGTTGCTCGCAAACAAACGGACGTAGCTCGTGTTGACTGTTGTCCAAACAAAATATTGGTCAGTTTAAAAAAAATAATAATAATGTTTTGGTTATTCATGTTTCACCCGCTTGTTTTGACTAATTGCAACTTACACCAACTAATCTAAGGATACAAAATGAGCCCAGTAAATTTTAAGGAACTTTAGAAAATGGCTGGTAAAAGGTAGCAAACCATCCAAATTAATAATCGTCTTGGATATATATATATATCATGTGCTACTATCTATTTGGCTATTATTATTATTATTATTATTATTATTATTATTAGCACCGCGTCTTACTACCCGTTCGGGTTGTACGCACTTACGCTAATGTGTAATGGTAGGGTGATTGTGAGATGAGATGGAGGACCTACAGTTTAACGTGGGATCCGAACCACGGTGGAGGCCTGGCATTCCCCACATTCACAAGATGTCTTGTCAAAGGTGAAGGAAGGGTTTGGCAATCAGATAAATCTGTGCTGGGACCGAGGATTGAACCCCAGACCCCAACACAGAAGTCCAACACCTTACCCCTAGACCACCAGGTCACCCATTATTTGGCTTATAACTTATGCTTAGTGTATAGCCTAGGCTACAACATTGAGAATTTCACATCGTCAAACACTCCCTTAAAGGGAAGCCCTGTCCACCACCTAATTTGCCTAGAGATTTTCACTATGAAATTATTAATGTTTTTTTAAACATTGTATTATTAGTGATGTTATACTTACATTCAATCAATTTACCACTCACATTAATTTTGGGACATAAAATGAAAATGGATTTTAAAGAAACTTACACCTCATCTCCTTCGAGTGAAAAGATTAATGGAGGGGGGGAATTTAGTGCTTTGGCTAGGATATGAACCTTGATTTCATAAGTTGGGGCTGAAAAAGCAGAGCTATAGCCCATTCAAATTAAGTTTCACTTTTTTGACAAATCTTAAAAAACTAAATCAACTAATATCATGCACCTGTGCATATCGTATCACATATAGACATAATTTGTAATTATATAACTAAATAAAGTGATTATCTAACCTAATTTTTCTCAGTAGGCTACATAGCCTTATATTTCTCAATAATGAAATGATGTGTTAAATACATCAAAGTTCTACTTAGGTACTGTAAAATATATACTATATCTCTTTTGATTCTTAACCTGTAATTGAGATTTGGTTATTGACTGTCTAGAATTAAATTTGGATAACCTAGTATAATATGTAGATTAATTGTTGGGCTAAGTGTAAGAACATTATTTAAAAAATTACATCAAACTTGAGAACCCATTTGTCTGTTTATATATAAACAGATAAGTACCTGATATCTCTATTGCTTTGGCAACAATGTTATCCTATATTCCCTTATCCTATATAAGCTTGTTATAGGTTATGCCAAGGCAAGTTTGTATTTGTTATCAAATTATTATGCTATTTTATGTATATAAAATATATTCTTGTTAGCTTATGAATTAAATAAAATTTAATCTTTATAATAAAGCTAAATAGCCAATTGAAATGATTTTAACTCGTAAACTGTGGTATGATTGATGGGCAAAACAGTTAATTGCTTTCGGCCTTTCGAATTGATATAATTACTTAAACAAAACCACCAACCAGCTTTCACTACTTTATTTACTTTTAATACTCACTTTGAGAGTTCTGATATATAATTATTTCGGCTTTTCGCACTATTCTTAATGCGTTCCTTAATAACATTTTAAGCCGGCTCCGAAGCAATATGGCGACAAACTGCGAAACATGGATAAGCTTCGTAAATCACATAAATTATTCAATTAATCTCCTTAAATCTGCTATCATCACAAAATCATGAAAGAATGATTTATTTATTTATTTGAGAACTCCATGTAATTTGATAATAATGTATATCTGCGGTTCTAAATAAATACATAACAAGAAGTTACATGTTGCCCTTAATAACTTGAAATCTAGATTCAACTTTTTTCTACATCATGGTTGGTTGATATTACGCTTGCGTAGTAACCTTGTACAATATAATATAAATTTAACAACAATTGAGAATAATTGAAATTGTTGTAATGAAGACTAATATAAGTAAAGAGATTAGTTGCGAAAGGTAACCACAGATATAGACATTTTCAAACTTAAACAAGCATATATATTAATACATGTGAAGAAGCAAACACAAATATTGAAAAATTTCAGCAACTCTTTAATAGATTATTATTTGTAATGACAATATAAAAATATGTCTTTGGGTTTATTTTAAATTATTTATAATTGTTACGTATCAATGTATAAGCAAAAATTATTGTTACAATTATTATGAACATTGTATTTATGTCCATCTATAATAATTAATTTATTGATAGCAACAGAAATAAATAAATAGATAGATATATAGTTCCGCCATTACATATGTGTTTTATTAGTTTAAAAAAATTAGCTACATATCACATTAAAACAGGCATAATTATTGAGTGCGCTTCATAAAATGAACAATTGGTTAACATTGTTCATTTGCTAAAAAAAAAAACTAAAATAAATACCTGTAAGACGCATATTTATAGGTTTTACGGTCAGATATCTGCACTCTCTAGCAGCGTTTTCTAATTAAATTTCGTACAACATTAAGGAACCCCTAAAATACTCATAGCATAGCACGAAATAAAAAAGGGGTAAATGTTCTTGGCTCAAGGTCAAATACCTTTGAATTGAAAGTTGCATTTTTCTAGGGGGAAGCCAACCACACTGTTGGTTCTCTTTCATGTTCCGTAAATAAATGCAACCAACTGTATAAGTACCTGTCAAGAGAGAAAAATTATTACAATATTATGAGAATCTTTGTTTATTATCATTAGTATTTTAAAAATACCAAAAGTCAGCATACACTTTAATTAGCATTGTGAAATATTTTGTTTATATGGCAGGTTATTATTATATCAGGTTGGATTGTTAACAATAATAATTGTATTCTCATGTCTGGAGCCACTCAAGTCGGTTTCAATACTTCGTTTTGGTTCCAATTCAGAGATTAGCGAAAATCCAGTATACAGTAAAAGTGACCTGATCCAAATATTGTCTCGCCCGCCAGATATGAACGGACGTATATTTATCTGAAACGTGGAAATGTTTTTAGACTTCTTACGTTTCACGGCACTCTGAATTATACCTCTAGGAACAACAGGCATGGGCACAGACAAGTAAGAAACAGACTCTCAAAGCATTGTAAAGGTCTGAAGCGTGACGGTCGAGTATATCGTCTACATCATTACTACGGCTACATTATGGGGGGAAAGAGTTAACGGTTTCATTCAATGTTCTTATGCGAAAACATGTCACTGATGAATAAAAGTGTTATTGTTTCCAGATAGTGACGTACTATACCAGACTTGCCTGAAAAATAATTTACATTAAGGGATATGCAATACAGTTTTACAGGTAATACTGTACAAACACGAATAAAATCTTTAATATAGTTAAATATTTAGCTATCATCCATGTTATTTACAGTCTGCCAAGACTACACTTATATTTAAAGTTGGCTATTAACTTTTATATTGATTTCAGAAACCATATTATTAAACACTTAGTTTGAAGTTTGGAACGCACTGTTCTTATTTAACAGAACGCACACGGTAAAAGTTCGACATGAGTGCTACATGACGCCAACCACACTGGCACAAAGAAGGGC
>CABEEJ010008343.1:0-24531 GCA_901482245.1 Timema douglasi
TTTTAAATATCTCTCAGCTTTTTAGCTCTCTTAAACAAACAAAAAATTTAAACCTTTCTTTTTCTTACATTTGCCTTTTTATTGCTTCATTAATAGCTGGCTTACATGTAACATACAATAACTTGTACACATCAAGAAAGTGAAATAATCACAATGATTTAAATGTATCTTTTATGATTATCAATGGTTTTTTGGTGCCTGAAATTGATCATTCAATCTTCCATTTGGTTTAATATTTTTGAAAATTTTGTCACACAATATTTTTATATAGATGAACAAGATCTAAAAATATGATATTTTTGGCACTTTAATCGGGTTAATCGTAGAGTGGATAATACAAGTTATAGAATAATAAACTAATCTTGGCAATCTTATTAATTTTATTAATAAGCAACGCAAACACTTTTTTTGATGAAATTATTAATTACTAACATGTACATGCGGGTGAAACTCACACCCACACACAAAAACCACTGTCAGCGAAATGCCATAATTTATAAATTATTGATGCAGATGAAACACACACATACACACCGATACTCGAGGACAACTATTGGCCAAACACCGCACAATATAAATCATATATGTGGGTGGGATACACACTTGTATTCGAAGGTAACTCTCGACCCAATGCCACAAGATATGTTCTATGTTTTTCAAACTGTTGGTTTTGAAACTGTGCCCTTCAACTAATAAGAACTCGGCTATGGTCGCATGTCCCAAAACTGACCATACAGATGATTGTTGTAAACAATGGATGCCCTTCACTCTTTAAGGTGCAGCCACAGATTAACGTCAGACTGGCTATTTAGGCCTACAGTTTCTTGCAGATACCGACGTTCCTCTTACATTTTCACTCCCTCACAACATGCTAGATATCAAATTCTAGCTCATAGTACCCTAACATTAAAATTAAATGCTTTATTGTCATATTGCACTTTAGCTCAGTCAGTAGTGTGTCTTCCCACTGAGCCAAGGGTCCCGTGTTCGATTACAGGCATTGCCGAAAATTTATCAATGGTGAAATGTGATGAATTTATGGCTGGGGACTGGATGTTGTGCCTGTGATAGTCTTAAGTTATATTTTAAGGCATATGAAGCTACGACACGCCGGTAGTGGAAAATAATATATGGCTTAAATAAAAAACTGACCCAGGCCGCTGGCTGTAAACAGCAATGGATGTAAAAGTAAAGTGTCATATTGAGCATTTCTAGTAATATTTTTTTAAATACTGGTACAGGCACAGGTTTGGCAACTTTGTTACTGTACATAATAAATTGACACCCCTAAACTGACTTTAGTACATTAATAAATGCACAATTAATCAAATCAAGTTCACAAGCATCAGTGCATTGATTTTAAAGAAACGTTAAACTTTTAACACAGTTTTAAAAGTTTTCTCTTTATAAAATGGGGACATTTTTGTTTCAGAAAAATGTAATTAAACTATTTGCCAGTACCTATTTCTTTATTGTATTTATTTACAGGGTATTCGATCCATGCAAGATCATGGCCTCAAGAAGCCTCTACCTCAGAAAAGAAAGAAACCAAATCAACGCAAAAAACAAAATAAGAAACCTCGAGATAATGAGCATTTAGCACACGTTTTGGAGAACTACGAAGATAAGTAACTAAACAACTATTGTGATACAAATGGTGCAGACTGAATTTTGGATGAACTCAATTACAAAAAGTTATGTAAGACTCAACAAGAAATCAGAATAAAATTTGCTACTATTCAAGCTTAGTTTTAATAAATTATTAACTTTATACCACCTAAAGAAGATAACTCATTTGGCTTTGACTAGAATGTTAAGCTTAAATCTTGAACCTTAAAATTTTTTTCCTGGGAGTTCTCTCTCTCTCTCTCTCTCTCTCTAAAAATGTAATCATTTATTTATTGGGAAAACAACACATCCCAAGAAAAATATGTTTTTTAATTTTTCTCTTTTAATCAATGTAGGATGCTTTTCCTTCACTTGTAATAACCTTAATTTACCATATAAATCACTTGTGATGTATAAGCATCTAAACTTATTATTTAAATACATTTTTTCCAATTAATTAATGTGTTTTATCAACATTAAGACTTATTGTATAAAAAGTTAGTAGAAATTCATCAACAGTAAGGTTAAAGTAGATTATACCAGTTTCTTTTAAATCCATTTCTCACCTAAAACAATACTTTCAGTAATTCAGTATATTTATTCAAGGTGATAAGAAACTGATAGATATTCACAAAAGCTAGAGACTAAAAAATTATAGAAAGATTTATTGTTGTGTTTATTTTGAGTACTGTCTTAATATACAATAACTATGCACACATTTTATTTAGATTATTAAATGAATACTTGCCTAACGACTTTAAAACAAAAAGGAAACTCTGTAGAGTAATGAAATGTAAGTGCTATTCCCATGAATAAAGGAGAGCTAGGAACAAAGTATTATAAACCTAATTTATTTATACACGCTTAACATTTCTGAATTATTATCATTTTCACAACTAACACATTTTGTTTTTTTACATTTTCAAATTTCTTTTTAATAGGCCTAATAATAAAGACTTGCAAACACACAGACTTATTTTGCAACTACACATTTGTAAAGACATCCTCTATGTTATGGTGGTAATAGTTCCTGGCTACGGATTCAAAGTTCCCGGATTTGATCTCCAGCACTTCCAGAATATTTCTGAGAAGCAGAGGGTCTGGAAGTGGGTGGAACAGAGTAAAACTCAACCTCATAAGGACAAATTAGGAGCTGTTTTAGTAAATAGATAGCGGCTTTGGTCTAGAAGACTGAGATTAATGGTTGGAGGGTTCATTGTGGTGACCACATGACAACCTCTATCTACAAATGTTAGTGCTAATGGTGACGACCACTGTGTCGGTGTAGCTCGATCACTGGCTCACACCATGAAATACATTATTGAAACTAAAACTCTTTCAAATATATTATAGCTGCATTTTTTATTCTCTGTGTTTTTATGCCTTTGTTAATATGCAAAAGGAATATTTCCTAAAAATTAAAAATAATATGTGACTGTGAAAATGATAAGAAGTTGGAAGTGTGAAGAAATGATGGGAGAAATTTGTTTTCCATCAAGGTCAAACCTAGCTATACTTTTGGGTTGACATCCTTCCTTATCACTTATATTACATTATTGTATTGTTTTAATCTATGTTACTATTATTAGTTATGTAAACCCTTTTCATGGCACATGTGTAGCACAGCTATCTGCATAGGCCTGGCAGTTATTTTTTACTTGTATATTCTTAACTGAAAAACATTGTTGCTTCTCATTTATTGCTTTATTCATG
Source organism: Timema douglasi (assembly GCA_901482245.1). Taxonomy (NCBI): domain Eukaryota; kingdom Metazoa; phylum Arthropoda; class Insecta; order Phasmatodea; family Timematidae; genus Timema; species Timema douglasi. The sequence continues at coordinate 3,322 of CABEEJ010008343.1, forward strand.
GTCATAATATATATATATATATCATTGAGCTGGTAGCTCCATCTATTAGCTTCAATATAAAGTATTCAAACTGGCTAAAAGTGCAGTGTTTCATTGATAGATGGTATTACAATAACTTATTGTAATGAAACGTTGATTCACACCCGCACTAGGAAACTTTTGGGCAAATATAGGCTCTGTTCGATGTTTGTGCCAGGTAAAGGTTAATATATTTGTATTTATAAAGATAGATGGAGACATACACCATGTTACTGCTACAGACAAGGACTTTTGAAGCTCTACTGGGTAATTATTGTACCATTGTACGGCATCTTACAATTGAATTATACTCTCTAAGCTAAAACATACGGCATGTGTTACACTCGGCCTGAGATACTGAGGGTAGAGATAATTATCACTGTGACACACTTTCAGGAGGCAGTGATCAAGAACACAAGGATGTAGTGTTTACCTAACGTGAACACTCAACCAATACAATATCTTTACTAAAGTTTTGTGCCATTGGTTAAAAGGACTGTTGGTTGATGTTTGTGTCACACATTAAAATACAGTGTGTCCGGTGGCCGAGCAATGAGTCCAAAAGGTGTGCATCGAGCTGTAAGGTGATGTGGAGGACTTCCATCTAGTAAGTACATGGTGCCATTGACTGCTTGACGAGTCGGACATGATGGAGGCTACCAGCTATGACAGACCTTTAGATCTACTGGATAGTGGGTGAAAATATGGCTGGTTATAACTAGTTGGAGGTCATGGTAGGGTGGTTGAGAGGGTTACTCAATATGGGGAGGGATAGCCACTATAATATTACCCTTCATGGGAGTTAGTACTGTTCACCTTTCATGGTGTTCCTTAAGCCACACGTGTCGGAGAAATATTGGGATGCAAGAAGATAAATGGAAGAACTCCTATATACTGGCCATTAGCAACCAACCAACCATATTATCCTTTTATCCTTCATACATTCCCCAGCTACTAAGCACAAAGGCCCGACGTTAGAGCATAATGTGAAACAAGCAATATTAACTTCTCTAAACCCAATCCTACGCATTCCTCAACTACAGGAAGAAGTTAGCCATAGCATATTCTTGCATTGTTGTTTGACATAGAACAATATTAGTTCATCCGCATCAGTGGTTGAATGGTCTAAGGCAGGGGTTGGCAACGTTTTGGAGCCCTGATTGACTTTTACATTTATCAACAATCCCGTGATCACCTTTCTTTTCTCCACTCTACTTTTAATACATTCTTGTTTACATCTTGTATTTATTCCTTAAATTCAATATTTCCTCCAATACTAATGTTCTTGCCTTTATAGAAATACCTAAAAATAAATAAAATATACACTTTGTCCACCCCGAAAAGTAGCAACCTTACCTCGATGTATTATGCCATGGCCCTATCTTATAAGCTGTACCATAGTGGAATAATTCAAGGTAAGCTTGCCTTTTCATGACGATGTTTTGTTATATTATCCATTGAAAATTGCTGTGAGATTGACCTGTTGCTGACACTTAGTCTAATGCGTCGCCATAAATGTGAGAGATTTTAAAATAAAATTCTACAAAATCTCACATCACACCTTTGGGGTTCATTTCGAATTTGTTCCTCCCCCCTCTTATGCAGTATAATTTAATTTGTGTGGTTTCATGTGTATTTCAAGTTAAAAATACATTACAATAAAGTTTTGTTTCAAATAGATTAATTTCACTTAACAAAATTTATTTCACAATATTTGCATTCTTTGTTTACTACAGCAAATATATTTGTGTTGGAATTTATTACTTAAAATGCAGACATAATTTCTTCATCCAAGTACTGTATACAAAAATACAAATTGTTTGGTTTAAAAGAAGCATCTGTGAAAATATGTTACAGTAGAGTCCTGGAAACTCGACATTTAATAACTTGACTTTCCATGTAACTCGACATGCGCACGTGCACACAGTTGTTGGCGCCAGTCATCACAATCAAAGGTCATTCAACTGTCTAACCTTTCAATTTTTTTTGTAACTCAAGTGGAACAGTCATGCTGTGGTGTTTTTAAAAGTGCTGTGTTAGTTAGTTTTCCATTTCATTAACGTGTTATTCAAATCAATACAATATTATAAGTACAGTACTGTACTCCATTTCTGTATATTACAAGTATATATATTACTGTTACTGTACCGTACAATACTACACTACAGTACGACTACCTATAATATTCAATACTGTACTGTGATTTATCCTTGTTTAGTAAACATGACATACTTAAAAAGTATCTTATGAAAGTTCATTTGTAAAACTCGACATTTCAAAAACTCAACACCATATCAGTCCACATTTGATCGAGTGTCTCGAGACTCTACTGTATTTAAAAAATTCTTTTTGGGTTAGTATAGCAATCAAGTAAACAAACTAAATAATGCTGTTTAATAAGCTATTTGATATTATTTATTTTAGATTCACTTTTGATGTTCCTGTTGATGGTAATCACGATCTTTGTTATGCTGCATTAGGGCTTCTGAATAGTAACATATAGTCGTAATTGGTTTCAATCTTGATGTTTGGAAACCATAATGTAGTGGATGTCAATGTAAAATTAACTGTTTATGAAAACACCAAGCTAAGTGTTGGAAACACATTTATTTATTCTTTGGGCAAAGCACTATCACTTTTACCACGCGAATACGCACGGAGTCCGGTGCTCTTGTTTCCCAGCATGCGGTCCAACAGAGATTGTTTGTTTTTCCGCCTCACACTCATTACTTCTCGGCAAACCTCGTGGAATGCCTCGGCTACTTGCGTCACCTGTTCGGCTGCTGCCACCTCACTGAACCAGCACTCGTAGTCTTTCGCCAGAATTTCTCCTAAAGCACATACATAATTACACACACCAAGCAAATTGGCCACTTCGGTCGTTGAATGGTCTGAGGGATGACTCTTGCAATAGACTAAACTATCGATGATGGGGAGATTGGGGTTTGAATTTCAGTTGGGTTTACTGAGGGTGGTTTTTCCTAAATGGTTTTCCCCTTTCTCTCTACAAAAATATGGTACACTCTCTAAATTCATCCTTCCTTATACCTAGTTCATAAGTATAATTAGTCCATAGGCGTATAGCCCAAACAGGTAGTAATATGCTGTGGTGATTACAAAAAAATGCATATACAGTTTGACTACACTGGATATCATCTCTGAGATAACTGCATGGCTACTCTTGGGAAACAGAGTTGTCATTTTCTTATTTTCATGTGGCCAATCTTTCCATAAATATAAGACAAGTTTAAAGACGTTGGTTTGTCGAGGTTGCCAGTATCTACTTCTTACCCCAGTACACCGCCTCCCGACAATACTGGAAGTGTGGAGGTTTGGCAACAGTTAACCGAGAAAGAACAAAGATAAAGTGTTTCTCCATAAGATATTCAGTGCCCTCAATGGTAGTATTGGGTGTAGAGGATAGGTCTGTCTCTTAAAGAGTTTTGGATTTCGCACTAAGTTTGTTCCCTGTTTATATATATTTTTTTATTTTTCAATAAAGGAGGTAGTGTTATTTATATATATGGCTTTGTCAGGTTATCTGGATTTATTTTTTTCAAGTTTCAAATTTTTCCAATAAAGATGACATAATCCATAGTTCAAAACTATATCTATAACTCTAGCCTGATCATAGTATGCTGAATTTCCCCCATAGACACCCCTTTAAAAAAATTATTTTTAAGAATTTTGAAGGTAACTAAAACACTTAAGTAATCACTGTATGAATTTTCGACTTTGTCCTTAATCAGGAAGTTAGAGAAAATCTCTATAGACAGACAAGCAGACACTATATGGCTTTTATTATAGAGATATGAGTATAACCTGAACAGTTGGTGATACACAGTGAAGAAAATTATCCAAATAATGGGTTGAAACTTTCCTTTCTTAGATTGTCTATGTATTACCAAACTTTGTGAAAGGTTATATTGTTTTCATGAATGTTTTCTAAAACAAATATAAATTTTAAAATACAACTATTTTACCTTCTTCAGTACTGACTTGACGCAAGTGCACCATGTCTCCCTTGTTACCGACCAAGGCCAGGGGCACATCACAGCACAGCATCTGTTTGACACGTCGGACATAGTTGAAGGAACGGCGATCAGTGATGGCATAAACTAGTAGCAGACCATCCGCCCAGTTGAGCGTCTCACTGCTCGGCAGATCTTCCTCTGTCTGAAACAATGACCAGTGCAAAGTGGGTTTGCCTGTCTTGTAAAAAACATTGTTGCCAGATATAGCTCAGGCATGTCCAACATTGATTCACATATGCAATCTATATGAAAAGGCCTTGTAAATTTATAATTTTTCACCCATGGTAATTAGTTTATATTTTAATACTTTTAATAATAATAATAATAAAAATTGTCAGATGCTACTCTTACTTCTTGGTGGTACGATTTCAGCCTATCGCAACATTGTGCTGTCTCTCTAGTTCTACATACAAACAAGTATATTCAAAGAAAGAGATGATACAATATTTCAAAAAGATACTTTTAGAAGGAATATCATTTTACAGAGTGGGTTGCAAACTTCATACGGGCAGGAAGTGTCACTATGTCGACATCATATTTTATTTTAATCTGGCATAATTAATAGTTGTCTCTAAAATTTAATATGGTTAAGATGTGTCTCCTTATTAGTCGAGTAATAATTCACAGCTATAATTCAAAGGTGGAATAACTAGGGTGAGGCAGGGGGGGACACATTCCCTGGGGGCTGAATTCATTAGCAACAATTTAAGTTTAAGTTTTTTAAATACACAGTTGTATTTTTTTAGTATTTTGTAACTATTATTACAAGTAACCATTTTAAGTACAAATATAAGAAATTTTAGAACACGTTTCGAGGTGTGCCATTTTATTATTTACCCTGGTTGTCATCAACTTCTATAAACCCTAATTACACTTCTGAATTCACTAGGTACTTTAAAGTGAGTGATATCAAATAATAACTTTTCATAAAATGAGTACATGAAATAAAAGAATTATTCCTATTTGTTTAGTTAATATTTAATAACTAATATAGACTAGACAATTATCAATGGGATCCCTATTCCTCAAACTACAAAATACGCCAACCATTCATCCAATGGAATGGCACATAAGCATAATCATTTAGACCTCGAAAGGAAATTTACAACCTGACATTTATTCAAGCATTCTTTGGTTTCCACGAATGAAATATTTCATACATTATTTTTCAACTAAAAATGTTTGAGCTCTACTTACCTTGGGGCAGGTGTCAGATATCTCAAATAAAACTGGCTCTCCGTCCACCAATACTTCATGTTTGTACCTGTTTTCTGCAATTACATCCATTTATTACATTATACTTAGATTGACAGATTTTACTATTGGTGAACTTATCTTTAAAATATATTAATAATTTAATGGTTTAGATGAGTGGTTCTCATCCTGGGGTACACACTTTTTAGAGGTATCCAAACATTGTTTTAGTAATTATGACTTTTTACTTTCTCATACTAAGAGAAAGTACTGTGATTGTGAAAAAAATCAATCTTGAGATTATGATGAATTTTTACATTTTATGTGATCACGAATCCAAAAAAGTGGATTTTACAACTCTTTGTCCCCATGTCTGTCTGTCAGTATGTCCCTAGCTACAGATACAAAACGGTTTGATGAATTTTGTTCATACTTTATATTTAGATTTTATAGGGTAATACCTAAAAAAATTTTTTTTACCCCAGCTCTTCAATCATGGGTAGTTTACTAATGGATTTTTTTTTTAATTACAATTTTTTCGAAAATGACTAACGATTTTGTTTAAAATGAATATCTAGGATATGTTTGACATGACAAACTGTATGTTTGGTTTTTGGGCAGTTTTGGGTAGTTTACTCAATGGTAAATTTTTGAAAATTCAAACTATTTCTAAAATTGCTCTAACAATGTTGTTTAAAATGTATATCTGTGAATTGTATGGTATACCAAAAAACACTGTAGACTTGTTTTGGAGGTAATAACTCATTTATGGGTAGTTTACTGATGATTGATTTTTCAAAAAACTTGAAATATCTTACGGCTCTTAACAATTTGTTTCCGAATAAATATCTTGGGAATGTTTGACATAACAATTAGCACTGTTTAACTTTATGCTTGTTTATGAGGTGGCTCGGTTATGGGTAATTTACTGATTTAAAAAATTTTAATTTGAACATTTAAAAGATGTCTTTAGCACTCTGGTTCAAAATGGGTACCTCTTTAAGTTGTTTGAATTATAAATAGTTAAAGATTTGTTCTCCTAAAAAATAGTGATTTATTAGTACAATAGAGTCTCGAAAACTTGACCTAATGTGGACTAAAATAGTGTCGAGTTTTACAAAATAAATTGCATAGGATGCATGTTTAGTATGTTTAGTATGTCATGTTTACTAAACAAGGATGAATCACAGTACAGTATTGAATATTATAGGAATATTACCTTACTGAATTGGAAAACTAACAAACACAGCACTTGTAAAAACACCACAGCATGACTGTTTCACTTGAGTCACACAGACAGAGGGATTATACATTTGAGTGACCTTGGATTGTGATGAATGGTGCCAACAGCTGTGTGCACGTGCACATGTCAAGTTACACAGAATATCGAGTGTTGAGTTTCTTAGAGACTATTGTAGTTGAATAGTGACTGATTTTTAGCAAAATTTGATTTCTTTTGAAAATAGCTTTAATGATTTGGTTCAAAATAGTATAATATAGTCCCTTGCTACCTATCAGTACTAATATATGTCTATTTATCCAAAACAATTTAATTTAAGGGTACCTAGTTTACTCACGACAAGTGCAAAGTTTGAATTTTTTTTAAATTGATCTTGAAGATTCATTCCAAAATGGGAATCTGAAAATAGTTTTTCGTGATAAATAAGAATACATTTTTAATTTCACAAATAACAGGTAATTTAAGGATGAATTATCTTTGGAGCTAAAATACACAATATGAAAAAGTATGTGCGATTCTTCCTTACCATTTATTTTTACTCCTAAGGGTTCTCTTTATTGTTTATCATGCAAGAGATATGACTAGAAAAATGTCTTTTGTCAATAATAGCAAGGCTTAAACAACTTTTTTTAAAGTAAATTTTTAATACTTACCCTTTAACTAAAATGGTTCATTTTTAAAGATTCAGAGATTAAAATTTGAGATTGGAAAGAAAATTTAACACTAGGATTTGAGAAATATTGGATTCAACCCATATCTAGTCTTAATTAATTAAATAAAACTTAACCAATGGGTTATCTGAGGTAAGTGTTAACAAATGAGTGGGCACACAATCATAATTGAAAACCAGTTGTTTAAAACAAAGGTTTTTGAAGGAAGTATGTCATAATTAGTGTAAGTATATCAAATTAATATGACACAAGATTCTTTTGGCAAGTAAAGAATAGTTTATTTCACCATCAGGTTTAGTTGAGGGGCTAATTGGCCTAGTTCTGACATTGGAGGTCAAGAGTTTAACCTCAAATACCTGCATTGGCGATGTTTTATTATTAAAACTAATTAAACGTTAACTTTAAACATGTCTTACATGTGTTTAGGGTGTGCTAAAAAAAACATAGGCCCTAATCAAAGAATGAATTATTATGACTTGCCTGACTGATGGTCGTACTCCCCGATGTATCTCTTCGTTAAGAAACGAACAGTCAATGCTAAAAGGACAAGAATACACATATAATATAATTAATTGAACGCTTATTTACCTTTAATTCAAAGATTGGGTTTCAAATCTAGGCTAGAGCCACTTGGTGATTTGGAGTGTCTTTCCATGCTCTCTCCAGCCTAATGAAGGTGCACTTACTTTATATTATCTCATACTAATATATATGTATATAAATCAAAATATAATATACTAATTAAATTCATATTATACTATCTCTCTGTAAAATATTTAAAGAAAAAAATTAATGAAAATTAATCAATATCAAAAAAATATATGAAATTGTACTAATAAAAGAGTTACTCTCTTTGGTGGTTGACTGGTCTAAAAAGTGTCATACTTAAAATAGACAGAACTGTCGATGACGAAGATGATTGGGATTCGAATCCTGGCCAAGTGTACTGAGGCTGGGTTTTCCTAAATGGTTTTCCACACTCCCTTCGTTCAAAAAAACGCTGTACTGTGGTACAGCTTGAAGAGATAATTAATATCAACACACATACCCGCCTCGCTGGCGTAGTTGGCTAACGCGCTTGTCGTGTTGAGCTCAACTGCTGAGGACGGGGATATCGAGGTTCGAATCTCGGTCGGGTGAACTGAGGGGGGTTTTTCCTAAATGGTTTTCCACTCTCCCTCCACGCAAATGCAGGTTCACTTCCTCTAATTTAACCTTCCGAATTCCTAATCCATTAGCGTAATTAGTACTAAAAGCGTATAACCTGGACGGGTAGTGCTTAATATTTCGCGGTGCTAAATATCAACACACAAGGTGTACGGAAATGCCCGAATGGAAGTGATCACATTTAATTAATTTGAATTGGTTGGAATATTACACTTGGATACGAGAATCAAACATGGGACCTTTGGCTTGTTGCGTCAATGATCTACCACAGGATCATCCAGGATCATTCCAAGCTCAAGAGTCATTCATTATTCACTCATACAGTCAAACTTCGGCTAATTCGAAGCTGAAGGGACCACTAGAAAAATTTGAATTAGGTAAGTCTTTATATGAGCTAGAAAAATAACTTCAAACCTAAATTGAGGGAAGTAGAATACAGTGGTGTATATGTATAATTTTATTATTAAATTTTCCTTAGAAATATTTACAGTGCAGAACTGTATTTACAGTTTTTTTTATTTATACATTTTAAATTGTTTTTTGGAGTTAATACTTAAGAGTTATAGTAAACTCTCCTAGTTCATTCAGCGCCCAGAGAATAGAGGGGCTTACATTGTGTTGTCGCTCAATAAACCGTCTCAACTCTTCGATGGGGACCATGGCTTGTGTAGATGTTAGGATCAGCTTCTCTGGAAGTTCCATCTGTTACCCTTCTTCATCTGAAGATGCACTGTCATTTCTATTGATCATAACATCTGCAAAAATTTCTGCATCTTTCTAGTTGTCCACAGAGGGTATGATCTCTACAGCTTCGTTTTGCTCTTCACCATCGTTGAGGCAGAAACCTTATTATCAAAAACAGTTGGCAATAGTGTTTTGTGTCACTTGGTCCCACGCACTGTTACACATGCGGCCAGCCCGGAGAATGTCAATTTTAACCTTTCTGTTATTACCATTGTAAGCACCAGAGAGAATGTTCTGAAAGATTTCAGTTTTATTTTTCATCATCTTCGAGATAATTTTACTTCGAATTAAACAAAATAAGTTCGAATACATGATATTTTTTTTAACACTGTTTTAATAGAAGGTTCAAAGGACCAAGGGAAAAGTTTAAATTAAACACGAATTCAAATTATATACGGTCTAACTACGGTCGACTGTAGTTTGAGGCAAAGTTTGTGAGGAACGTGTGTGGAAATCATCATCATCATCATCGCCAAACCAAATGACCTGTCAAGGTAAGACTGCTACACTTCAGGGTAAACAAAGTGTACAGTTGAAATATTCTGTTAATAAAAATTATTAAATAACATAAATCAAGTTAATTATTTTTTGTGGAAAGGAGTCCCCAAAATGATATTGCCCTGAGCCCCTTGAATTCTTTGGTCTTCCCTGGGGCGGACAAGTGAATTCTTTCGACACTGGTAAATATTTGTCCAGGTTGTGTATAGTAGTTGTTATAGTTGTTATAGACACTTTTCAAGGTCTCTATAATACCCTAACAATATTTATGGCTTTCCCTATGGACATAAAGTGACGCTAGAATAAAATCTCCTGGTTAAAAGCTATTTCACCTTGGCCGAGATATAAATATAGACATAAAAGTTACTCCTCGAAACTATCACTAAGTAATGTAGGCAGCCAAGGCTCCTTTTGGCAAGTGTTGTGGATGTCCTTGAAAACAAACAGAATGCCTTAAGTTATGGTCAGAATAGAACAAAAGTCGCAGTTTACTGACCTCGTTCTCGGTGAGTCAGTGCATCAGACTTTTCCATGAATCTCGAGAGTTTGTTTTCAAACCAGGGCAACGCGCCATCTCGTTACGCCACAACAGAGCCGTGGTTATAGGATTAAGGGGTCATCCATAAACCACGTAACACTTTTTTTTACACCTCCAATGTGTGTTACGTAACTTTTAACAGTAGGTGTGAATGTAATTATTTCATAAGGAAGCTTTTAATAATCTAAAAGGGTGACTCAGATTTAATACTATTAGAATAATTTTTAAATCCTGAAGATAAGTTATTTTTTCAAGATTAGAATGTAAGAAAAAGAGCTGTTATGGATTACACAGCAAAGCTATTATTTTTATTAATTACGATAATAGCCACATCTAGATATCATATTCTTTACATTGAAAAATGACACCTTGACACGGGAATCGAAGCCGGGATCTTTGGCTTAGTACGCCAATGCTCTAACCACTGAGCTATTCAGGAATAGTCCCATGCCTAGGGCCATTCTTCACTCATATTTTAAGGCAGAGTCTATGATGGACGTGCGGAAATCGTTGGATACAAATGTGTGATTTTATTAAGATAACGAGCTATCAGATAACGCAGTCACCTTCGACTAGGTAGTTGGCTTTATGCTGCCAATAGCTCGTTGATTAGAGAATTGGCGCACTAAGCCAAAGATCCTGGGTTCGATTCCCGTGTCCAGGTGTGTTTTTTCAGTTTAAAGTATAAGCGCTGTGTTACATAACACTGTGATGTACTCACCCATGTAACATCATGTAACACCATGTAGACATTAGAGCTCAGGCCTACCTCTCAACGACGTTACATGATTTAGGGATGACCCCTAACATCTCTTTTTGAATCGCATTTCGTCTTACTGCCCGTCCGGGCTATCCTCATAGGGTGGACCGGGCTACCGGACTATATTCCTGGCAGGCTTGTTAGATTTTAGTCAAAAGTTCCCGTGAGTAGGTCTGAGGGTGCCCAGAATACGCAATTTGTGAACATATATGATGGTATTCAAACTTCAATAAATTATTTCAAAAATAGTCTCCCAACAATTTAGAAGTATTTCTGGTCATGTGAGCAGAAAGTAGAAACTGATATTTAAGTGGACTCAACAGCGACGTTATCATTGATAAAGGCTTGTCTACAATCAGTCAGACCCTGACTCTAATAAAGATTGTCGGCCTACAATGGGCGTTTTCACATTTACCGACACCGGTCCGACTCCACGAGGACACATTTTAGTGACGGCCGGCGGATATGAGAGACTCCGGTTTTGTCTAAGCCCGCTCCTGGCGCTACCACGACGTGTCCAGTCCTTAATACAGTAATGGTCAGAATGACTGCACTTAAATAATATTTGCTTTATTTGTTATATTTAAGAAGCAAGAGACGAAGATTTGTGAGTAAAATACAACTGTTTTGGGTGCACCCGGTTATAAAAGTAGTGTGTGGCAAACTGTCGGCCGGCTCTACTGGGGTGACGACACTCCACCGACATGTCAGCGCGTACAACGACACTCCACCGACATGTCGGCGTGTACGACGACACTCCACCGACATACCGGCGCGTACGACGATACTCCACCGACATGTCGGCGCGTACGGCGATACTCCACCGACATGTCGGCGCGTACGACGATACTCCACCCTCATGTCGGTGCCTACGACGACACGATGACGACATGTCGGTGAGTGTGAAAACGTCCATTAGCACACGCGAACGCAGTTGCATGTCGGATTCGCTTTGCCGGAAGATGATGAAAATTGTCGATCTTTTGCGCTTATGTAGTTGCGTTGGATTACGTTCAACCAATCATAAACAAATAAAGGCCCACTACTGTATTCAACTAAAGTAATTAAGTTAGTACTTGGTTTTAAAGTAGCAAACTAAATTTAGGAACTATATAATGTTACATATACATCTTAAATATAAATTGTGTACTTAAAAGGTATTGTATTTTCAATTTAATAATAATAAGCTTATGACTTTTCTCTATAATAACTTGAATATGTTTAATTCTTATCTGTAAACTTTAATATGACCTTGATGATGTTGAAATTACGTCTCTCGACACTTCATTGGGGACAGTCGTTGCAGAAACAAACACAACACGTCTTACGAGAAGCGGTTGCTACAGGCTGTAGACGAGATATAAGTGAGGCTGAAATGGCCTCGGGATTACATTCACTAGTAGAAAAATATGATTACCTCCCTTTATATTCTTTGAATTGAAAAATTACACCTGAACACGTGAATCTAACCCGGGACCTTTGGCATAGTAAGTCCCTGGTTTGATTCACGTGTCCACTTGTCATCTTTTAATTTAAATAATACGATATTTATTATTATTATTATTATTAGCACCGCGTCTTACTACCCGTTCGGGTTAAACGCACTTACGCTAATGTGTAATGGTAGGGTGATTGCGAGATGAAATGGAGGACCTACAGTTTAACGTGGAATCCGAACCACGGTGGAGACCTGGCATTCTTCACATTCACAAGATGTCTTGTCAATACGATATTTAGATGCGGCTATAATCGTAATTAACAAATATGATATCTTGGATATTTAATCCATTAATTCTCTTCAGCTTACACTGAAATATAGCTTCAGTAGTATTTATGAATGTATATTAATGTGGGGATTTAGGGGAAGCGGGAAATGGTAAGTGCTTTTGCAGTTTTTATAACAAAACATTTTTTGCTCAAAACAAATCAAATATTTCTTTAGTAGAAACATAAGCGTTTAATTTTGTTCAAATTGGCGATATCAACAATTCTTGAATATTTGTCGAGAGTGTCCTGGAATTTAATGACAAATTTGTCTCATTTAAAAAAAATTGTCATCAAATACCGCTATGCTCATGGCAAATATTCACCCCCTGTTGGTATCAGCATGTGAACAAAATAAAACTCTATATTTCTACAGGAATAATATTTGATTGGTTTTGGCCAACAAAAAGTTTTGCTATAAAAACTGCATAACGCGCCTGAGTCTTCCGTAGGGTCGCCAACTTACACGTTCAGCGTGCCGCGAGGACTTACCGCAAATATTAGTGTGTCGCGAACAAAAAAAAAAGGTTGAGAACCACTGGTGTCGAGCCAGTGGCGTCACTAGGGGTGTGTGGAGAGGGTAGTGGGGGCTGCAGACCGCATCGGGTGACACTAAAGTTATTGTCTATACACATTGTGGGTAGAGTAATTTATTATTTTAAAAAAGATCCCTGCAGTTAGGTAAAACAACAAAAACTCTTTCATAAGCACAGCTTACATGTATTGTTTCAATATACCTACAAAGACAACTCTATGCTAATTTACTTTTTGACCCTTCTAATGCGCACGCGCTCCAGTAAGAGTTATCTTTACTATCCAATTAAAATGTAGCTTCGAATTTCGTCTCCACGCGCTGTTGCTTTCGTTGCTGCTGGTGTTTTTACAGACGCTGATTTTGTAGAATTTTATGGTATTTTAGCTACAATATTTTGAATATATTACAATATGCATTTGGTCTACATTTTCTATATTATTTGGGCCGTTATTAATTATACAAATCTATTTTTTTTTAAATTTATCTCATGCAACGATGAAGTTTAACGAGTTAAAATGAACGTACGTAATTTTGATGTTTTTACTTCGAATTATATTGTGTTCCCACTGAATTATCACTTTGGTCACATGAATCGATGTAAATGTAAATACAGTTCACTTATGCGTACGATATTGTAATTTAAAGGTGTAATTTTAATTTTGCAAGCTGTTTATGTCACTACTATTGTCATTACTTTTAGTGATATACGGGAATTACGATTTACAAGCAACATTAGTACAAAACACATGACTAAGAATATGGTCTGGTATGGGAGGAGCTCCATGGGGGTGACACCTTGAGTTACGCCACTGTGTAGAGCATTGTTTCTCAACCTTTATGCAAAGGAGGCACCCTTTGATACCTCTCAAATATCTCTTGGCACCTTCAGCCCGTGTCACCACCCGAAATTAAAAACAACGACCTCTTCTTTATAGCCAGTTCAGTCTATCACAATGTTGACTTCTTAGACCAAGCGACCAGCAATTCTTAGATAGTTTTTTTTTTATCGCCGCGTCTTACTACCTGTTCAATTTATACGCATAATACCCGCCTCGGTGGCGTAGTTAGCTAACGCGCTAGTCATGTTGAGCTCGACTGCTGAGGACGGGGAGACCGAGGTTCGAATCTCGGTCGGGTGAACTGGGGGTGTTTTTTCCTAAATGGTTTTCCACTCTCTCTTCACGCAAATACGGGTTCACTTCCTCTAATTCAACCTTCCCAATTCCTAATCCATTAGAGTAATTAGTACTTAAAGCGTATAACCCGAACGGGTAGTAAGACGCGGTGCTAAATATTATTAATAACTACTCTAATGGAACAGAGATGAGGAAGGAAGCATTTTAGAGGTAATCCACCCGAATTTACGTGGAAGGAGAGTGGGGAACCATTTTGGGAAAACACCCTCAGTAGACCAGACCGGGAGTCAAATCCCGATATCTCCATATTCAGCAGGCCAGTATAACACTAGAATGACGCCTTATACTATGCGGCCACTGAAGCGGGTCTGATGTTGGTGTTTGCAGATTAACACCCTCATGGGGAATAGGGCTTTCACAGTTGGACGCGTGGTCTTGGGTCATCGCCCGCGGGTAGGGGGGTGTTCACAAGCTCAGTGTGATGGAGTAGACCATCGCTTTGTAGTGATGGATGTTTACTCACACTCACTCCTTGCTTGTTTTACGAACGTCAGCAACAGCTACAAACCTTTCTTGAGTGCTCTGATGGTTGACTGCGCGCCGACCTCTTCTAGTTTTGGTGTGCCGGCGAAGAAGAAGTCGGATTTGAACCCTGGGGGGGTAGGTTTACTGTGGATGGTTTTCTCCTTATATCTCACTTCACGCAAATAAGGCGTTTATTCCCTCTAAAAGGCTAGCTCATCTTTGGTAAATTAAACGAAAGGGGAGACATCTGCTTAAAGTGTAATATCCTACTGCAAGTCCTCCACCCCTTCCCCCCTAATACTAATTAAACTCAATCAATTATAGACATTGAATGGTAGATAATAAATTAGTTATACTGGTCCCTGTTTTTTAAAATTTTTCTCTAATATTATTAGCGATAAAATAATAGGGGGTCTACTATTGGTTGAAATTATTAGTATTCTGTTTCATAAAAATATGGGAAAATATGATTAGCTATTAGTGAACGGCCCCAAACTATGAGTTAAATTTATTAGTATAGTTATCAAACTATTTCATAAATCTGCAAGAATAATACGATCAATCAAAACTATTAGTCATATTTCACGAGTATATTGTGCCTATTTATACTTAGAATCACTCTCTGCAGAAAGGACTTAAGTCAAAGACAGTTAATTTTCAAAATTACATAAATATATACCTAATCACGCCGTTCCCCTACGGGGCGCACATTAAAATGCGCATATAGCTAACACAATTCCTTATTTAATCCATCCTCACTAACTTTCTCTACACTTCCCTATCCTTGCATACGCCCTTTGCTTCAACAACATCCATACACAGAGTCATACATGCCCTTTCATTCTTAAAACCCTTTAATGTATCTCTTTGTCACACATTTGTCTACAACATTTAACCACGTCTTACATGGCCTACCACCTCCTTTTGATCCATACACTCTACCTTCATATATTTACTTCGTCCCTCGATCCACACTCATCCTCTCAACATTGCCAATCAACATAAGACAACACCCTGCTCTTGTGTTTCTCCTGACAAACCCACGCTTCACATCCATAAAACAATGTTGGCATTAATAATTTTTTATACATTACCATATTTGCCTCTTTCTATACTATTTCATTCTTTGCAATAGTCCACACACATCCAACCACTCTCTGAGATGCGATCAATCACACGTCTGTCGATTTCACCATCTATCCTTCCACTTTTACAGAACATTCTGCCCAGATACACAAAATAAGTCACTTGTTCTGACAGTTTTCCATTTATACTAAGCTGACAATCATTTCCTGATTCGTCCTTATCAAAAGTAGTTTTGAAGTCATTTAAACGAAGATCCTCTCTACCTGTCACCATATTCAAACGATTTAATGAACTATGCAAGTCATTTTCATTCTCAGCCATTAATACGGCATCATTTACATATAACCTGCAGAAAGGTTTATAGTTATGGACTGAAGCCCTTTTTGCAGAGAATTATGGAAATTACTTGTTTTTGACTTATACCTTTTCTACAGCGAGCGATTCTTAGTTGTATTTTTGAAACAAGTGTTAGATAAGCTTTTTTTTAGTAATGAAATCTAACAACATATATATATATATACATGATTCGAATAAGTACCTAGTGACAAAGAGCAAGTGAAAATTCACCATCCTAGAATGTTCAGGCAAAGAACCAGCTACAACCATATGTAGCAAACTTATGTGTTCAACGAGAGAGTTTTAGGTTAAACTATGAAATATTTGCTATGTACTTGATATTATTACCAATATTTTTTAGAACAGCCTACTCCAAGGAACCAAACACTGACCTCCAAGCAACAATTTCAGATTGCACTATACGGGTTAGATAGTGGTGTACAGTCCCATTGTATCGGTGACATCACTGGCGCAGCTAAAGGAGGGGGGGGGGGTGGGGGTGTTTCAGGGTTGAACTCCGGTCCCCCCCCCTATACCTTGCTACCCACCTACCTCTTTCTCGTGGCTAAAGCTGTTGAAATCATACATGAGGAACTCTACAAATTACAGACTTAAAAATGAGTTTCACGTACATACATCTAGAGGTGTCAGTAATGGACTCATGTGGAAAAATGGCAGATCTGGCCCAGAAGTGGAATTGGCCAGATCTGGGAATGCCAGATTTGCCCCAGATCTGGCTAAAATTTGGCCCAGATATAGATCAATTCTGACCAGATATGATCTTTCCACACGGGTAGGATAAAGTTCTCAATGAAGTTTCTATGAAGCCAAGGAAAATTAACATAAGACTAAAGTGAATAGTTACAAAAGTGATTTTGTGAGTTAAGAGTTAGTACAAGTTGGTTATTTGAATTTTCAGATTTTAGCTCATAAAATAATTTTACAAATCAAATTTCCAAAATACAATTTATTGAAACGTGCATGTTTGTATATTCTAGCAGTATGCATGAATACAAATCTGTTCATAAAAACTTAATAGTCATAATAATTGGAGAATTATGACCATTTTTATGGATTTTAAATTATTTTGGATATTATTGTATTTATTTTGATGCAGTTGTGTTTAGCAGTACTTAAATTTTCAAATTTTCCCGCGGGAAAAACTCATGGACGCCGCTTAGTTGGTCAGTGAAACTAAACCCCCCTAACAAATTATTCTTGGCTGCGCCAGTGGGTGACATGCGTGGAGTTTCAAAAAATAAAATATGTATAAATGTGAAAAGAGCGGTCAATGAAACAAACGATACCATTCTTGATGATGTTGTACTTTGGCCAGGTAGCTGATCTCACGTATTTACTAAACTCTATTAGATTTGGACGTATGCCTTTGGTTTGTGGTCTAGTGGATGGGACATTGGTCAATATTGATGCACCAAGTAAGTTTGAACCGTCATTCGTTGATCGACATGGAAAACATTCCCTAAGTGTTATACTCGTGCGTGGACTAGATTTTGAATTATTTGATGTATGTGCAAATTGGCCCAGTAATATAAATGACGCAAGAGAGTACTAAGACTTAGTGCTTTGAAAAATATAAAAAAAAAGGTAGTGGGATATTTTTTACTGATGTACCGGGAGACTTCATGTATCCTTTGAAGTCCTGGTTAGTACTTCATGTTATCCATAATGTTGTATGTTAGGCTCAGCAGTGGTTTTTAAGGTTTCACAAAAGAACAAAATTGGTGGTAGAGTATTGTAATGATATTGGTTTAATTAACTCTAAATTATGTAAAAAGTCATGGATGAAGGTAATTTTTCTTTAAAGTAATATATGTATAGTATCCTTTTAAGATTCATTCATGAAGAAACACGCGCTTCTCAGAAATGATGTTAAAAGGATTTCACCTTTAAAATATAATGTGTATGCCATATTTCCTGTTAAAAGAACAACTGCGCTAATTCCTGTTAAAAGGGACAACTCTGCAGTATTTGGCGAAAGACGCCACTTCCCTATACCAATAAGAAGCTAGCCTTCATAACACCTGTCGCCAGGACTCTTTCTATTAGTTGGTTTTTACACTCTTGACGAGGGGAGAAACATGCAAGGGGTATGTCATATATAAACCGTTTGTGCGTATCAGCCACGCATCCGGGATCCAAACATCCACACCGGGATCTCCGCCCACGCACAACAAGTCAGAGCCACACAATGGCCGTCACAGTCTAACAAAGTATAAAATAACTTACATTAATATCACAAGTGTGCAGTGATATAAAACATTTAATTGGAGTTTGTATAAGTGATTAACAGATGTCATTTAAATAAACCGTGTGTGAATAAACAGCCATCAACAGTTCTCTTTCTTTACATTTATTAATTATACCGTTCTAATAAGTGCTCGAACACGGAGCTATAAACAGCTGGGTAAACGGTATATTTTCCGTACAGTGATGATAGGCGCTCGAACACTGAGCTATAGACATCCTAAACATCATCACAGCATTATTATATCAGGGAATTAATCCGTAGTGTTTCAATCGACGCCCAAAGCGGGGCGATTGAATCCATAGTGTTACAGTATGCAATAAGAAAAATTACCGATCCTCAGTAACATCATGCGCGTAAAACTCACATTTCATGTAAAATCATCAACGCCTGTGTAGTTCTTTGTAAGCTGTCAAGAGAAGACCTTGACAGCTATATGATTCCTGAAGTGGAAAATATGAACTTGCAGGAATTTAAAGTCATTTTTTTAGCATTTCTAGGTAATTGTATAGGTAATTGTTTGATAATTTTTAAGTAATCAAAGTCCATGGTAGTCAGGGCTATTCCCCATTAAAAACTCAAGAGAGGACATAACCTATAAAAGCTGTAGCTATGACAAGAAACCAGATTATAAACACCGATTGATCAGGTTTCAGGTATACATAAAATAATATGATCTGTAATAAAGCCCCTGGACAATATGAGAGTAAATTATAATTAAAAAGAAGTTTCCCATTAGTTTTAAGTAAGCCCATTAGTTAAACTTAGTTAATCTAAACTGGTAGTAAGGCATGAGCTATAAAATTAAAACACTTCAATTAACAGCAATACGCCTCGATGCAAGTAGCTGCATCTTGTCACTAAAGATTAGTTGCAGAGGGCACATAGAACCTCACTTTAAAAGTACGCTCTCTCTTTTACACGGTAAAAAAAAATAAATGAAAGGAGCTGTGTAAATATGTTACGTGTATTATAAAACAGTTTATAAAGGCGACGGATGTCTGTATAATTTCATTATTTTAGTGCTATGCGTTCGGGCTATCCACGTCTTACGACAGTGGCGTAGTTAGGATATATTCTGGGTGGGAGGGAGGGGTGGGGGGGGTTTCGTGTGAATTAAAAATATATAATTCCGATTAAAATGTCACTTTTTAAGTGAATACAATTAAAATGTACCGTATTATTCAAATGTGATTGTTATTAAAACACTTTATTTTCTGTGTACCAACGTGTAAAAAGTATGAAAGTGTTAGATAAATCAGCAGCCCATATGGCAGGTATCATTCGTAACCCTATTAGTGGAAAGATTAGCCCGTACTAACAAACAATTGCTTAGGGAGCACGCTAATGTACTAATCGTACAGCTTTTCGCGGAGGCTCTTTTCATGTCCCGATGAGATGAGGGATAATATATATATCAAAATTGACAACTGCAAATCACATGACTTGACTTATGAAGAACTAGAGGAGCTTTTCTAGTTGTCAGTTAAGTCCCTTACAGTGAAAGTCAGACTTTAGTTAACGTTGACGTGATAAATTACTTCTTTTTTTTAGCACCGCGTCATTTTACCCGTTCGGGTTATACGCCAAAGTACTATTTACGCCAATGGGTTAGGAATTCGGAGGGTTGAATTTAGAGGAAGTGAACCGCATTTGCTGGGAGTGATAATGGAAAACCATTCAGAAAAAGCCACCCGAGTTTACCCTACCGATATTAGAAACTCGATCTACCCGTCCTCAGCAGTCTAGCTCAACACAAACTAGCGCGTTAGCTAACTACGCCACCGGGGCGGGTAAAGAAATATACGTCAACCCCAGCTCGGTTGATAAATTGCTGTGTGTATGAAAACATTAATTTAGTTTCCCAAAAAGCAATTAAAAAATACGTTTGGCATAGCAAAATGCATTTAGAAAAAAATATTTCTAGTCACTGAGGGGGAAAGATGTTCTAACGCCCCAATAGCTATGCTATCCTTACACAGTCTATGATAAGGATATAGTAAAAGTTTAATTTTAAAGAAAATTCACAAGGTTCTGCTTAGAGAAGAGTGAAAAGCGCTACTGAAAATTAAAAAAAACTGTCATTTTTATATCCGTTTGAAATCGAACTTCAGCCTTCCGCGTCAAGGATATAAATGTTCGGATGAAGAAGGAAGTGCATCTGCCGTATCGTTGACAGTAAGACATGATTCACTAAAAGAATAAAACTGGTCCCGGTTGTGTGAGTCCTTCTCACCCCACGGATAACACATACATTAAATATATAATACAACTCTACCCTGACGCTACATCGTATGCAGTTTCCTGTATTCTACTTTCGAAAAACAGTGGTATTGAAGCCAGTGAAACTGTTTTATCGAATTTTTAAAACACTGTAAAAGGTTTAAAAAATAATGAAATAACTATTAAATTTATCCCAATTTCGCTCTTGTAAAGGGAAAGATTGTGGAATACTGAAACTTTGAAGTAGATCTTGTTTCGAGCGTAATATTGCACCTAAATATCCCGGGTGATCGTCCTTGGGATAACATTTTTCAATTGACAATAACATCATTGAGGTGTTTGGTATTTATTTCACTATAAAACTAGTAATTATGCGAACAGTAGACCTAACTCCCTTCTTATTACTACAGTGTTACTAATAGTTCTGTGAACAGTAGACCTCACTCCCTCCATGTTATTATCGTTACTACAGTCT
>CABEEJ010008344.1:9087-24530 GCA_901482245.1 Timema douglasi
CCACGTTAAACTGTAGGTCCTTCATTTCATCTCACAATCACCCTACCATTACACATTAGCGTAAGTGCGTATAACCCGAACGGGTAGTAAGACGCGGTGCTAATAATAATAATAATAATAATAATAATAAAAGTTGTTTCTTTACGACTTTTTTTTTAGCACCACGTCTTAACTACCCGTATGTGTTGTACGCCAAGTACTAATAACGCTAATTGGTTAGTTACGAGGAAGGTTTAATTTAAAGGAATTGCACCCGCATTGAGTGGAAAACAATTTGGGAAAACAACCCTCAGTGCACCCGACCGGAATCAAACACCAATCTCCCCATCATCGGCAGTCTATTATTCTATTTAAAAAAATAGCGCGTTAGACCATGTGACCACCGAAGATCGTTTTATGACGTTTCTGGTGTTAACGCTCTTAAGAGAAAATAATGTTTTATGAACGTTGCTATCGGGGATCTCGATTTCATTAGTTCCATTTATCAGTTGAAATTATTTTACAGAAATAATAATTCAAAAATTTTACGTTTTGGAAAGTTTTCCGGAAATAATATAAGGACAATTTTAAAAACGGAGAACTTTCCTTCTGACAGGCTGGCGGGTGTGAAGTTTGAGACAAAAACTGCACAAACAAACACCATATCATTATTTTTTATTATTTAGATGGATCATATTAAAATTTGACTGGTTTTATACTTTTAGAAGAGAGAATCTTCAATTTTTAAATTTTTAATGATAAATTATCAATAACATTTAATCTTACAATCAGTGTGAGATCTTCAAAGTACATGTATGACGTGGTTATATGTGTTCAGATAATCTTAAAACATATAACATAATTGGAAAATGTAAATGGTAAAAACAAAAATTAAATACCAAAATTACCCTAAAACCCTAAAAAGTCATGTTAAAAGAGAAGTCATTTATGCTCAAGACACGCTCACTAAAATAATCAATTCCGAGTGTGTTTAATTGTTGAAATGGCGTCATGTCGTTTGTATTGTGGGTTTATATGTAGTCCTAGTCGACAAACATAGAACATACCTTCTGTCAGAACCCAGCATTCGACCGATGCTTTGAGAGGACCGTTAGTAGTCACCACGTGCGTTCCACCCGGATCGATCATGACGTCATAAAACTCCCCCCTTACCTCTCTTCAGTTCACGCAGCCCTGTTCTTCTCTCTCGGCTGTACCAACCCTCCCCCTCCCCCCTACGAAGCAACTTTCCAGGCAGTGGCATATTGCTTTTGTTTTTGTATGTCGCACGTGTTAACTTTTTGGATCACAAAAGGGGTTTAATTAATTTACAACTGCTGGTGTTTCTATTTCCCCCCCCCCTCTCTCTTTAATCTTTCTCTTGTACATGATTCTAACTAACAGTTTCTAATTTCCTAGCTTGAGGTTTTTCCCCAATGGTTAAAATTTAAAATAATAAAATGAAATATCTACTTTATTTTTTTGTAAAGAAAAAAATTAGCGAACGGTTGAATAAAAGCTAGATTCAACGCTTTTATCTCAATTATTTTTTATTGTAATCACGTCTGAATAGTAAATAGAAGAAAAGATTTTTAATAAGAACGAAATACTTTATTTTTGCATGAATATGTATGAATTCTTTTTCCATCAGCAATGCAATTTTCACTATACTGAACTAAAATCTGACATTTATTTCTCAAATACATACGGTACAAATTTAAAGAGTGCTTAACTTTAAACATACTAAACTCAATATTATTTGTTTTAAAAACAACACTGATAATTTTTAACGAATTGTATTTGATGTTGATATAATTGAAAATGATAGCAATGAATATGTTAAACGTGATTAAAAATTGCAAGTCTTAGTAAAATTTGTATTAGCTATGAAAACATTCAATTCTCTAATGTTTATATATATATATATTATTTCAGCAATTTTCTTAATATTTATTGTGCATGTATTATTAAAATATTAATTATTATCTTTATTATTAGTATTACTAATATAATTATTATGAACGAATATATTCAATAAATTGAAGGACTTAGGCTAAACAACTAACATAAATGGATAAATAAAAATAGACTTTATTTAAAGATATATTTAGTACTTAGTTAAAAAATATAAAGATTATAAAGTAGGTGTAAATCTGTGATTGATTAGACTAGTCGCTAAACAAAAGATCATCAAATTTGTTCAAGATTTGATTTACTATGGAGTATTTAACAAAATAATATATTTAAAATAACTCTAAAGTTTAGAATTAATTGAGTGAAATACATATTAAAATGTATACAAATTATATCATTTAGTCAATAATTAGCAAAAACCATATATTAAACATAGTATGTAATGAAGTTTAAATAGGTATTTAAAAACTGTGTGGAAATAATTTCTTAAGATTGAAAAGATTGAATCGATAAACTAAGACATGAATGTAATTTGTTACTCAGTTTTGACGATGATTACAGGATCTTCTTGTTACTCACCTATAATCAGACCTTTATTCTTATGGAAGGTAGGGATGGTATTTTTTTAAATATAAAATTCATAGTTTTGTTGGTAAGCAACGATTAGTGATAATCAACAAGGAATTAGAACGCCGAGTAAAAAAATAGAAATAGCTTTATGATTCAAATGAGTCAACTGGAGAATATTAGAGTTTGCCATTTGTAATCACTTGGAACATCTAATTCCAATTTTTAAGGTTTATAGATGTCGTAAAATGCCGAAACATGTAGTCGTTACAAGACTTTAATAACTTAGTCATCTATTATACTAAAGATACGAGACTTACTATAACTTCAGATAAGAAATGTTATCTTTATATTTTAAATTTATATTCATTCCGTTAAATAAACTTAATGTACAAATTAGCTTCAAAACTTATAAATATTATATTATTCAATCTGAATTGTTTACCTCCCCTTAATATGTACAGAAGGAAACAATTACTAGTAAATAGTTGATTTATACATGATGAAGGGTATGGAAGGAAATATAACAAAATTGTATAAGTAACAGAAATAAATTTATTATAAAAAACATAATATGAAATAGGATTACATATGATAAACAAGATCATACAGTGTATGCTTGACGATAATCGTGTTCTCTTATAAATGTAAAAAATATTCGATCGGACAACCGGATATTGATATAAAGTAAAAGGAAACCATCAAGGTTAGATATAACATGGTGTAGTTTGCTTTGATAACTCCAGAAACATGGATACCAGTTCTAGCCAGAGCGATGAAATGTCTAACACCTCACGACTACGGTTAAAGGGGAGTTGAGCTCAGAGAATACATTCAAGACAATATAGCCGGGCTAACGCCGGACTAATTTCAGTGAGGTCTAAACATGAGAAATAGTAAAAACAATTGCATAACTAAAGATCCTATATTATTGAATTTACTAAAACGAATACTTTTCAAACTAGCTTGCTTGTTTTAAACCTCAAGGAGAATCATATACACCCTCGAGTTGTAATATCCTATAGGAGGATTTTTTATTTTTCAAACAATTGAAGGCTAACAATCAGGCATATACACTGAATTATACTATGGCCGGCCCTTTCCTAATAAGAACTGCCATAGCACTCAATAGTACATTTATACTCTTACCTGCACCCGGGGGTAAACATGAATACTAGTAGACACTATCGTTAAATACATAGATCAACAAGGTGTCAAAAGGGACCGGAAGAAAGTACTATCCACGCGGGCCACTACTTCAAACTAGCAGTGTTCCCGCAAGTTGCGCACCGCAAATAGTTAAAATATCAGGTATCAACAAGATTGCATACAGTCAGTGACCTAGCTAGGTCCTGGACAAACGTGTTAGATTACCTGCTTGTAGCCTTACGATAATTATAAAAGTGAACATGTCGTTAGGGCGTCATGAAATATTATTATTATTATTATTATTATTATTAGCACCGCGTCTTACTACCCGTTCGGATTATACGCACTTACGCTAATGTGTAATGGTAAGGGTGATTGTGAGATGAAATGGAGGACCTACAGTTTAACGTGGAATCCGAGCTACGGGGGAGGCCTGGCATTCCCCACATTCACCATGAAATATTAAAATGTCTTAAGAACTCAGAAAAGAAAAATGAATTTATGATTTAGGGTTATTTTGAACACTTGGACCTACACATATATAGAGCATACATACAGCCCCCGTACTTAAATTATGTCTGATGGACATAGGGAAAATAGTAGCCAGACTATCTGACAAAATAAACCATGTCTGATGGACATGGTACATAATATTAGTCTCTCAGACTAAATAAAACATGTCTGATAGACATAGTCACTCTGACTAAAGAAAACATTCACATTCAACACACTATTTTGAAGGACATACTAAGTAATGTTAGTCACTCTGACTAAAGACAACATGCCTGATGGACGTAGAAATAAACTAGCAATATTACACAACAGCCCATGTCTGAGGGACATAGCAATCTACGTAAAACATTTGGAATAATACTCATGGATACAGAAGAGGCTTCCTCTGCGCAGTAGCGGTGAGTCCGACGCCTGTCTCAACGTGATAATCAGTATTTTATGGCGCTGAAGATTGGTGCAGAAGTTCTTCCTTCGATGTATTACAAAGAAATTCCATAAAGTGAGTACCGGGCGATTCGTTACACACAGCTGTGAAACTACGTCTAAACAATTCCACCAGGAAATCTAAGGATAAGAAGAAGTGGGNGGGGAAGAGTTGCAAGGAAAGTCCACTGTTGCAGTGGCGCTCTTTGAAGCAGCGCCGAGCTCATGAAGACGTTCTTTTCCAACCACGTGTGTTCAACGGACAAGACGCTGCCATGCCGGCGCTACCGGAACGGCTCGCCAGAGCATGTTGTTTGTATCCAGCAACATCCATAGTGAGTCAATATCTGCTACATTTTAATGGAATAGATTAGTTCTAATTCTCTTGTTTTGAAGCCTTTGTAGAATACTTGATTGTAGATGTCATTTTATATATTATTATTATTATCATCATCATCACCGCGTCTTACTACCCGTTCAGGTTATACGCACTTGCGCTAATGTGTAATGATAGGTGATTGTGAGATGAAATGGAGGACCTACAGTTTAACGTGGAATCCGAACCACGGTGGAAGCCTGGCATTTCCCACATTCACAAGTTGTGATCAATACAAGTCTTGTCAGAGGTGAAGGAAGGGTTTGGCAATCAGATAAATCTGTGCCGGGACCGAGGATTGAACCCCGGACCCTCAGCACAGAAGTCCGACACCTTACCCCTGGACCACCAGGTCACCGCCATTTTATATAGAGGACATGCTACAAATCTAAGCATAGCTATACATATTTTGTCATATTATTTCTTAAAAATTTTCTGAGTGTTACATTTGCATTGTTATTTATTAATAACTTTTAATGTTTCATACTTACTCATTTACTAATTTTTTGTTTCTTTAACCAAAATTATACACATTATATTTTAACATATTGCTTGATATAATATTTTGATCATCATCCTAAAATAATTGCTTTTTCATTATATTTTCTTCATTATGCTTATGTACTGTAACCTTAAATTTTAATTTCATACTTTATCATACAGCATAACACATATACTACTAAAAATGCCTTAAAAAACATATTATTAGTTCACTTTTACATACTTGTTCAATTTATGATTCTCTTAACATTAATTTTCTGAATATTTCTTCTGTGTTTAATATAATTTAATGATAATTTAAAAAATACTCAAACCTATTCTTCAATTTAAGTCTATTCATAATGCATAACTTTATATTTTTTATAAATTATGTTTTTTATTATTTGCTTTTAATTATCACTTCAAATATTACTGTAGCCCTATAATATTTTCTTCGTGTTTGTTATATATTGAAAACTCAAATATTCTCTATTCGACTCATTTATCTTCTATAAAATTGATATATTATCAACTTTCTAATCATTACTTGGCTACTTTATCTGGATTTTTTTTACACAAAATGTATTATTTAAAGTTTTTTTCCTTATAGATTAAGAGGTGGTATTGTTAACTAAATCAGGAACATATGTGGATGTCCGGTATATTTTAGGTGGTTTGTGAATTTAATTTTGGTCTGGCCCCCAAATAAGTACTGTACATCAACACACACCCATTAACAATTTGCATCAAACTTAAATTTAACTCATCCAAAGTACCATGATGTGTAGTTATGAAAACATGTATATTCAAAGAGCCGGTCAATAAACAAAATAAATCATTAGTTAACAATCTTTGCAAACCAAACCCTCATAAATATATCACACACCAAAATCAGCAATTGACAGAATTAAGATTAACATAATTTTTTCCCACCCAATTCTTTCATATGGCAATAAACTCAAACCGTAAATACACACCAACTTTATATCTATCTTTTAAAACAGTCACACATTATCATGTAATCATTGAAACATAACGACAACCTCACAGCACATATCCGTGGAATTGGAAAATCTAGCAAGTTATTTTTGGTCCCCCCACCCGGATAATTATTTAGTAACGTGGTACACCCTGTTTTAATAATGTAAGTGAAGAATCAACATCCACCCTACCCGCATCGGTGGCCGCGTGGTCTAACACGCTACTCTCGCTGTAGATATGAATCTAATTTTTTTTACATAACCTATGATTGCTATTAGGAAAATATTGCGTTCTATGTATTGCGTTTGTTTGTGAGCTCAGTTTATGGGGTGCTTTGTAATATACTAGTATGTAATATATCCAAATTGCTTGGATATTTCTCTCACTTAAACCATGCAAAAAATCCTTACTAAAATACATCTAAAACTATGCATATCAAAAATATGTATTAACATATAATTTACTCACAAATGTATTTATAATTTAGTGGAGGTGATCATTTTGCTTAAGGAAGCTTTAAATGTGTATACATGTGTATGTTTTAGTAGTATTCAACTTTTTAAGACGAGAAGACAAAAACCCCTTTTGAGACTCCTAAAAACATATTTCCTCATAATACTTTTTATGATTTTCAGAATGTTTCCGTATTAACAGTTGTGACGTAATTTGCCACCCTACCTTGTATTTCCCTATGTTTTCTACTTTTTGTGAACAATTTCCAATTTATTTTCGCGTGAAATCTTCAAAGTTCGCCAGCTGGTTGCTGGCCTGACTAATGATACTATTTACATCTATTAAATAAAATAAAAGGACGGAAGGAACAACGTAAAACATTCTTTTAAATAATTTAAATAAGGAATTTTGATTTAAGGAAGAACACTTACCTTTTATTAAACATATTAATTATCCTTTTAAGAAGTGTGTTTGACTCTTGTATTCATTTTCAACGTCGACCATGTTTGTTTTAACGCATGCGCAGTTCTATCAAACAAGTGAGTAGCGAGTTTCGAGGTTGTAGAAGAAGAAAGGAAGAAAAAACGAGCGCGATTTTTAATTTTGACAGAAGGAAATATACATTTAATTCTTTATAAAACATTATTCACATTCAATTGGTTTTATTTTAATACTTATATTAAACCTGCATTTCATTTGATTTTCTCCCTAGTCCATAGCACACAATTTATTTTCGTTTTTTAAAAATATATATTAGCTTTCTCTTTGGACTTGGAAGTATGAATAGAACATTTAAAAATTTTAGATATTGGAAGGTTTTAGAATAGGAGACAGTTCTTCTTCGGGTTTGGTCCAACATGGAGCCAAATCTGTGGAGCTCCTAATTAAAATTATTTTATAGTGAATCAAAGGTTGTGGATTAAAGTAAAAGTAGCAAAAATGGGATGCTAAGTGTGTGTGCAAGAACTATACTATTTATGTTCGTTTAAATTGTGGAAGAATTTGAAGTGAAACAAATTTATGAAGATGGTGATTTCAATATGGACTAATTAATTATTCATGGGTGAGGTCAAACCAACTCTTCAATTTTCAATTATTGCAATCATTTTTTTCTTTCTCCTATAAAAATCAGAACTCATTTACTTTCAGAAAGACAGACTGATGCACAGAATTAATTAACATTTTATTTTATGTCCAATTATTAATTTTATTGATTGTATATATTTTTCTCTTCTTTTTGGTTTCAACAATACTGTTCTATACTTTGTTAAATTAGAATTATAAACTAACCGGAATTCCATAGCTAGGATTGGGATGTGGTATAAAGGGAACAACAATAAATCCACAAAAGTGCCAACAATTGTTATTTTATAGATTTATTTTTATTTGTAGCCTAAATTACATTTTACTTCAACAATCCATTTTTTTAAATCTGAATTGTTCATGTTTTTTAGTTTTAAGTCTACCCAGTGGTCTCAAGTTTGAGAGTCATAGTGCCGCTGACTGAATTAGCCGAGGTACATTGTTTTTCTTTCTTTTAATTATTATTTTTCCCCTAGATACTAGGGGTGGCGCCCAACAAAAACACAATTATATAGATAAAGATAAATAATAATACACACATTTATCTATCACACTGAAAAAAGTTATATTCTTTTATTTACTATTACACAGTAGAGATTTATTTGCTCACATTCATTGGTGCTAAATCTTACTTCGACAAAATACAGTTTCCACATAGACTACTAAACAAAGTAGGCTGTCAAAATTGTAATACATATATTTATCGCAACTAGAGAAGAATTTTCTATTCAAATAACAGACAAAAAATACTAATTTTATTCTTTACGAGGGTTATAAACAATATACCTGGCCTAACCGACTTCTAGGGTCCATTGAAATTGTAGAAATACCGAACATTTAGACATTTCACATCAGCTTACGAATAATAAAAATGGAGTTATGACTCGGCCCTGGTCTATAAATGATTCGTGAATGTTAGAAAGGTTTTGGTAGTTGGTTTCGGGAAAACAATATGTGAAAAAGCATTCAATTATAAATAAGGTAACTTAGGGTGTTTAGTATATGAGGTTAAGGTGAAGTATTGGTGTCTAAAGAAAAAGAGAAACATTTTCTAGCTCATATCTTTAAATTTATTTTTATTATTACGTACAGTATATCACGTCATGTATTCTTATTTCAATTTTTTTTTATCTATTGCATTATTAAGGAAAATGTATATTAAATGTAGCCACATTAGTATTAAAGTAGACAGTTAATTTGTGGAAACATCTTCTGTGAACCCAGCCAGATTTTGAGCCTCAGCCTTACAGTCATTGTCAAATTAGACAAGGATAAGACCGGCTTTTTTTGACAACTTGGTCACAGATGCAGGTTTTAAAATATTTAATACTATAGCGGTCCTGGCCAAAGAACGTGACCTGCTTCGCCCTGATTCGCTAGTAGAATGGCCAATGGACTCACTCTCACCACAGACTGGATCATTGATGATGGTGAGATAGGGGTTCGAATATTTCCTATTGGATTTACAGTAGATGTTATTTAAAAAATAAATCTACCTTCCCTCCACGTAAATACGGGTACATTTTGTTTAAATTCAAACTTTCTTATCCCTAACACACTAGCGCAATAATTTAGGTACTGTAGTTACATCACAAATTTGACAACTTAGCTCAGTCGGTAGTGTGGCTGTCTGAGCTTAGGGTCCCGGGTTCGATTACCAGCATGGCCGAAAATTTATCATTAGTAAATGTGCGTTTACCCTTTCACATGTATGAATTAACGGCTGGGGACTGGATGTTGTGCTTGTTCTAGTCTTAAGATAGATTATAAGGCATAAGACAGACCTAGCCAGCCGGTAGTGGAAAATATGTGGCTTGAATAAAATATTGACCCAGGTAACAGGCTGGTGACATTAATGGATGGAAAGTAAAAATATGTCGTAAGTTCTTTATTTTCCACACGTTTCCGTTTGGGTTGTACACATTTGTACTAATAATTACAATAATATAATTAACAATTAGTACAAATTCGCATAGCCCGAACGGAAAAGTGGTGAAACTAAAGAACTTGTGTCATAAATAAGTACAGTAACTACATTACTAAAGTAAGAAGGCACACATAGCCTTTACCTAATATTTACATTTCGGCTTACAAATAACATCGGCTACAGCACCATCATAATAATGTCAAGAGTAGCAAAACTTCCGAATTATGAGAGAAGGCGCCCCAAATTTGAACTTTCGAGGAAGGAAGATACGTCAAACAAATATTGACACAAGAGTGATGAGGTTTCTTGGGTTAAAGGGAACACTTCTAACTATATCTGACGTTTCTAACCCCAACCACCCTTATACTCTATTTTCCTAATTTTCCTACAACAAGCTATCCAAACAGTCAACCCACAACAACCAAACTTAATTTACACAGAAACTTAAACTCAACGAAAACTGCTATGGTGTAAATTTCCAGGTAAGTTAACTGTTATTAATTAAAGGAGGAAAGCATACTCAATTTACTCATCCACCGTAGAAAGTTTCCTTTTCCCCAAAAGTAGGGGGCGTAAACTAGAGCCTTGAGATGGAAGAGTTAGACATCTCAGTCGGGAGTGCGTCTGAATAATGAGATGAGTCTCGGGTTCGATTCCCGGCATGTATGAATGATTTATAAATTCGAAATTATCAGCTTTATTTTGTAACAATGACAACTTTATTAACATGCAACTGGTTAAATGTGTATGTTCACGTGTTTAGTCAGTTTGTAAATTAAGGATACAGGAAAGGGAGGGGGGAGGAATTTGTAAAGTTTTATTACACATATTATCTATGACAAAAACTTCATTATTTATAACTCCATAAAGACCCAAGCAAATATCTTTATTAAAGTTAATTTAAATTATACAAAAACCTCTCTTTATAATAATCATAAGTGAATTAGAAAGATCTCATGATTGTCGAACAGATGTTAGAACTAACTCTACTTGAGTTCAAATTGGACTTTCCCCTTTCTCTCCCTGTAACATTCAAATACTGTGCCAATATAATCAGCTTGATTATAATAAGGAAGTTAACATATATATATATATATATATAAGTTATAAATAAATAGGTTTAAGAAACGGGTTCAACATGAAATAAAATTTGTAATAAGTTAAGATTTTCATAAATTATGTATGAGTGTGATATGGAGAAAAAAGTTTAAAGATATATTATTTTAAGAGTTAATGCTCACAAGGAATTAGATCAATGTCTAAGTTATTAGTCCAAGTCTTGAATATATATAACATAAATATATATATATATTTAGATAGAGAGAGAGAGAGGGTGACTATATATCCTTACACATCAAACGTTTACAAATATCAACATTTACAGGCTTATATTTTATTTATAAAAATGAATGTAGACAAAATAATGCAAGCATAAAGAGAGCCAAAGTTAAAACTTGGTTTATTATTGTTGTAAAGGGGTCGTCGTTAGAATATAAACAATAAAAGTGTACAACTCTCTCGTTTCCCTTTAATTATGTGTAACTAACTTTCACATTTGAAAGTTTATTCCCGAATACATTTCGTCTTGTTTTACCAAGCGGACAAACAGTCTATCCTATAAAAAAAAAAGGGAATTCCACTTTAAAGAGATGAAGCCATGAATAACATTATGTGGTTTTTAAATGTCCTTTGTACTAAACTTTGACATTTCTAGTTTTTCAAGTTCTAGTCCTACTTATTATTATTAGCACCGCGTCTTACTACCCGTTCGGGTTACACGCACTTACGCTAATGTGTAATGGTAGGGTGATTGTGAGATGAAATGAAGGACCTACAGTTTAACGTGGAATCCGAACCACGGTGGAGGCCTGGCATTCCCCACATTCACAAGATGTCTTGTCAGAGGTGAAGGAAGGATTTGNAACGTGGAATCCGAACCACGGTGGAGGCCTGGCATTCCCCACATTCACAAGATGTCTTGTCAGAGGTGAAGGAAGGATTTGGCAATTAGATAAACCTGTGCCGGGACCGAGGATTGAACCCCGGCCGCCAGTACAGAAGTCTGACACCTTACCCCTAGACCGCCAGGTCACCGACTCTAGTCCTACTTCTCCTGTCAGACACAGTGAAGTTTTCATAGATAAAACTGTTTAAAAACCTATATTACTGTCAATATTTATAAAGTTTTACTCTATTAACAGAGTATTTAATATGTATTGACAATATATGTAATTAATTACATCTACAAACCACATGGCCTGACGTATGAATACGTGAGAGTAGATCCAGTAGCTTTTCTATCTTTCTATGGTAATTGGACTGTATTTATTCATTTCCTTGCTAACGTTGTCATTTATTAAGCCTATATACAAATCTATTTTTTATTGCGAAAACATCGAGATTGCATTAAAATTTTCCATTGAAGATAATAAATAAGGTAGAGTACATCAAACCCGCAACAATGGGAGCACGGACTAAGGCGTCAATCTCGTATGTTCTGTAGTTTAAATAGCAGCCGGCTATTCTTTAGCTACCAAATTGTTTCCCACTCTTCCAAACGTAAATATGGATACATTTTCCTCTGTATGAATTATTTCTCCTTCTTATCCCATTAATGTTGACGTGCCGGGACCGGACGGGTAGTAAGAGTTGGTGAACACAAAATTAAATATAGGTATTGAGAGAATATACAATATTTTAATTTTACATCCTTTAAAACAAAAGAGGAATTTGAATGAGACTTTAAATTAAATATAATATCAATACTAAAGTGAGATTAAAACGTAAGAGTCTATAAACTACTTTCTGAGAGGTAACTTAGAGGTAAAACTGTTAAATCAACATTTATTTAAATATACAATCATATTTAAATGTGTATCCTTTTAGTTTAAATCTTTTGTCTATTATGATTATAACATCAGTGTACTTTGTAAATGATCTTAATATTTGAAAAAAAGATCCTATTTATATCATCCTGTATATGGTTGAATTTTTCTTATTGTAAGAGTAAGTAAACGTAATTGTAAATAAACTTTTTATGCTTATTAAAAAAGTTTTTGCTTATTTGCTTAAATTGGTTTGGAAAAGTTCCGAATCTATATATTATCAAGATCTTACAACAACTACTTACTACTTGGGTTTGTCTA
The DNA here is from genome assembly GCA_901482245.1 of Timema douglasi. NCBI lineage: Eukaryota > Metazoa > Arthropoda > Insecta > Phasmatodea > Timematidae > Timema > Timema douglasi. Next base: position 22,079 of record CABEEJ010008344.1, read on the forward strand.
CAAAATTATTGTTTTTGGTAAATTAACTGAGCAAGTGTGATTAATATATTTTAAGTAAAAGAAAGTGTTCATCCATCTATCGTAAATAAAAAGCAGACAGAAAAACTATTTTTAACTAAAAAAGCTATTATTATTACTATTAAAAAATCGACATGAATTTAAAGAAGCAAACTCTCACGTTCAAATTATCTTTCAACATTTTAGTATCCGAGCATAATATTATATAAGGCTACAATTTGTTTACCATAAGATTAGGTTGTCATCAAAATAGATATTAATATTCAGAAAAGAGGTATTATAAATTTATAACGCATTTCAGAATAAATTTACACTTCCCATTATGAATTTTTTAATAACGTTTCCATCAGAAAAAAAATGAATAGTTAGACAACATATGATTTAACAAACATATTTATTCAAGTTTCTTGTTTTCAGTAAATGATATTCCTGTCCACTATAATTTACCATAAAATATAAAGTTGATCTCATTTAAAATTTAATGAACGTCATATTATATATTCTATGGTTATATAATAGCCCTCCCCAAATTATTTTAAACTTTGATGTAAGCACTCAGCCATTCGCTTCTGTCCAAGTGGTTATAATCATTATATCTAAGTAAAACAAATTTGTATTTAATCGAGAGTTCCAATAGCCCTCGTGAGTCATAAATGTTCGTATGACTAGTTACGTAATTAGAACACACACACACACACACAAACATATATATATATATATATATAAAATAAAACTTAATCCAGGATGTAAAATCAAATTTATCTCTAAGGATTTGTTATTTTCACTTTTAAAAATCAGTTATAACTTGAAAGTTTAATAAAATGAATGTCTAGTTATGTTATATCTTCTGAACTGAATTTAATATTGTTAAATAACATTTGGGGTGTTTTTTGAAGTTTATTTTCATTTTATGTAATTTATTTATTCATACAATTACATAATATATGGAACTATTTCTTCAATAAAAAGGCATTTTTCCAGGAACACAGAATGTATTGTTCTCTAAATTACAGGAAGTGGTCAGCACTGACTCTAATTGTCATAGCTACGAGGTTTTTATTTACCCCCTCAGATTGACTCCACATACTTCATTTGAGGTCCTTACGTCATCCACTACCCCGAACTACCTCTTCCCGCTGGAGAAAACCTTCCGCGAGCCGACTAAGGTTTAGGGGAACACCGAGTGTCCGAACGACGTCCCTGATTTTTGACGAGGTGTCGGTACACCTTTTAGTTCTGTTTTTATTATTTGTTCATTGAAAGTTTACCATAATTTTCAGGGCTGGAAGGGGGAGGGTATAGAGAATTTCGTGTTTCTTTTGTTAATAATACACCAGTTAACATAAGTTCGAGCTCGTCATGTGCGTATTTGCCAAAATGGGTAAGCACGAAGAACCCTATTGATAGTTTTAGTATGGTGGACAGAGAGAGCGTCACGCTCATTAAAATAAACTTATTTTTATTAAGAGACAATACAAATTCTAGGAAACTACCAGAATAACCTCGGTTTCTCTATGCGTCCCGTGTTTAAACTGGCATCATTCAACGTAGCCCTCCATCATTCACAAACCCCGAATTGAAAGAGTTAAAATATTTTGATTTAAATAGTATTTAGTTAGTCCAAATATTTTTTTGTTTTCGCCTTTACTATCGTTTAATAAATGGATTGAACAAATTATCCCTGATATTTTAAATAAAAAGCTGGATGCATAGAAGGTTATTGTGTTTTAAATTTGGCTAAAAGCAGTTTTATTATTTCTCAATTAAGTACTAGCTCACTAAAGGTTTATTGACGAGATTACGGATGATAGGTCAAGCTCTTAAACTGTAGTTGTTTTTTCTGGTGACAAGGAAGTTGAAGTTCGATTTCAGACTGGGTTTACTATGAGCCAGTGGCATGTCAGTAAGTATTTATTGCCCGGGTAAGCATCATTAGTGTGAATTGTTCACACCCTTCAGTGGAACTTTCATTAATCAGGTATCAAGGGTAAAACATTCCCGTGTGAGTCATGCATAGCAGAGCAGCTGTATGATTGGTCAAATAGGGCCCAAGTGGGCGAGAACATATCACAGGTACAGTTATAGCAAGGTCTATTTCCCTTGCAACACTCCATGAAACGCCACTGCTATGAGTGGTATTTTGTAGTTGGTTTTTTAATATTTTCCATGGAGATTTGGTTACATTTCCTATCAATTCTACCATCCTTATGATTGATTATATACCCCAGTATAATTAAACGTTCGGATAAGCTGGATGTGTAGTAAGACGTGAGGAAAAAACCAAACAAAACCTATCAGCCTAGTATTATAATAAAATATGAATCTATTGTTATATTATTTATATCACATTAGTAAGACAGAACGTCATGTTTCAGGGCGCAAAGGGGTAATCGGTGGTGGCTGGTGGTGGGGGGTAATAGCTTGTAGATAAGGG